>OX421497.1:5378135-5660635 GCA_949126835.1 Anisus vortex
GGCCGATGTTTCTGTATGACATAGCGACACTTTTCAGTGAGTTGAATTATTATTTACAAGGACGGGGTCGAAAAGCACTTGAAGTATTGGACCACAGGAATGGATTTGCATTGAAACTGGACATATCTTGCCGTGAAATCAATTTTAAAACTTTTAAGTCTTGCCCTAATTTAAGGTAATTTAGATAGAAAAGCGTTAACAGAAGTACACTATTTACATTAAAACAAATAAACTCGTTTGGCATCATTAGCATCAATTTTGGAGAATTTAATTGAAGGGAGATAATTAACACGTTTTCTTTACGTTAATATTTCTTATATGTTTCTTTTTTGTTTTCTTTAAAAAAAAATAGCTTACAATGTATAACTTTAAAATGATCAAACTATAAAAGATAATTCAAAATTATATAAATATTATATGACTAAAGAATTTATATGTAACTTTCTAAACCTTATTAACTACCCAGTTTGTATGATTACTACGTATTTCTTCCGCATAATTGTAGTGATATTGGAACCGTACAGATTTAAATAATAAATTCGCGTGAATCTCATTTTTTCTACGGCACTAAATAAATTGTCTTATAACAATAATATAGTTCAGCAGTTTGACTTTCACGCTGTTGGCACGCTAAACGATTTAAAAATCCTAGTTCGGCACACAATTAGCAAAAGGTTGCCGACCCCTGCAATAAAGTATCGCATTTCTGTGCGTTACGTTTCAACTTACTTAGAAAGTGAGAATAACTGTGTTTATTACTTGTACAAAGATGTCTTAAAGACTAAGTGGCTTCCCTTTTAAAAAAAAATCTTTTACAGTTCAACACATCTAAAAAGAGCTTCCTGCAGTTTGACCCAGTTACATTTGTACCGTTCGAGCCGAACCTTATAGAATATAAATTGTTGAACCAAAGACAGGTTGAGTATTTTGTTTAGTTGCAATTTTTAAACTTACCGATACTTAAACGTTGACACAGCATTAAAGTATTACAATGAAAAGGAAAACACCTTTAATCGATTTCATTATAAATATTCTATTTTCCCCATTACATAGGTGGAATGGTTGAATGAATACAATTCAAACATCACAGAGTATATACTTCCATTGTTAAAAGGTGACAGCGTGGCTATCGATTGGTTGACCGCTCGGACGAAACCATACAACTGCAGTTCCATCAACCTCGCCATTTCTGGAAAGCTAGACATGAACGTAAAAATAGATTTATAGTCTAGCCATTCCTATCTAAATAAAAGCACTGAATGGCATTTTTGTTTTTTCTTCCTTAATTTAACTTTTAAAAATGTAATCCTATTCATGTACATGTTACAGAAAACGTAGCTTGTCATTAAAATGAAATATATCAAATTGCAAGGTCTAACTTATCAAAATAAAATATTGAAATGATTAAGTTATCAAAATGAAATATTGCAATGTCTAAGTTGTCAAAATGAAATATTGCAATGTCTAAGTTGTCAAAATGAAATATTGCAATGTCTAAGTTGTCAAAATGAAATATTGCAATTTCTAAGTATTAAAAATGAAATATTGCAATGTCTAAATCGTCAAAGTAAAATATTGCAATGTCTAAGTTATCAAAATCAAATATTGCAATGTCTTATCGTAGCTTATGCATTACAGACGCTCCTTCTATAGAAAAGATTATTGCGTCCTACGCTCATCCGTGGTCCGAGTCTTGTCTTGAATTTTTATTAATGTTTTAAATGATGTTAAGCTACTGGTTTTCCTGGTTTGTTCAGGCAACCCATTCCATGCCCGAATGCCACTCGAGAAGAAAGAGTACTTACATGCATTTGTTCTCGCATAAGGGATAAGGAAAGTGTTTTTGTCTTTATGTTTATCTGAGCTTTGCAACGGGATGTCTAACTTGTCAAAATGAAATATTGCAATGTCTAAGTTATCAAAGCAAAATACTGCAACGGGTAAGATCTATTAAGAAGTATTACAATGATTAAGTTATCAATGAAGTATTTCAAGAACTGATTTCTCAAATGAAGAATTGACACTGTAAAGTTCTCAAAGTGAAATACTGTCATCGAAGGTTTGGTAAAAAAAAAAAGAATTAAAAGTGTTGTTTTTTTAAGTAGATGAAATAGGACACTAAGCTTTATTTACTACAATTTCAATTGACACCCAATGAACGAGAAAAGAAATCCCATCCTGTTCTTATGAATTAGTTCAGGGTTCAAGTCTTAATCTATCATCAGCATAGTATAAATAATCTGGTACTTAAGTATGAAACAATTTGGGGAAAAATCAAGTTAAATATAAAATAATAGACCATGAAAAAAAAACAAAAAAAAAACAACAACAACAAACAAAAAAAGCACTTACGAAGATAATATTTACAAGGGCCTAAATTGATGAGGCTGTATTGAAACTTTTCTCTCTGACATACACTAACACACACACTCACACACACATATACATACATATATAATATATATATATAAGAGGAAGAGGCTCAATGATTGTGAAATGTGTAAGAGTGCGCTCGTGCAAGAAGATAATGACGACAGTGCTTTACTTTCCTTGACACGCGCGCCCGGTAACAATTATAGGTTGATCACTTTCAGGGTCTGAGCCTCCCCCCCCCCTTCCCCCGCAAGACTTATTCTACAGATGTGAGTATGGTTTTCTCCAACTTGGCGGAAAAACCTAAAGTTTATAGAATACAATTCACTTCTTCGTCTCTATACGGATTTACCATTTCGACTAGCGCAGTAGATGAATGATATTGTTCCATGCATCTATTTGTGATGTGCAAAAGACTAATTCATAACAGACGAGCACTTGTTTAGTGTATGAGTGCTGTAACTTTAAACACAACAATATTTTTAGCGTAATTTTTTTTTTTAACAAACTGGTAACATTTACAACAACAATAAAAAGGTATAAATCAAGATTTCGAATACATGTCTTCACTGTGTCAGAAAGCAAACATCCTTTGGTATCGTGGGACATTGCCAACCGGGACAAATTTATTGAAAAGTACAGCCCGCGATCTCAATCAAGATGGCTTTGAACGAAACGAACTATTTCAACTTGTCCCTTTTTAAGGAGATGAATATTTCAGCGACGGACATCGCACACGTTCCAACAGGCTCTCTTCACCTGAGGATCCAGTTCACCTGCGAGCACATCCTGATGCCCATCATCTGCTGCCTGGGCATCTGCGGAAACGCCTTGAGCCTGTGTGTGCTGACCAGGCGTGAGATGTCCGGCGCCACAATGTCTTTCCTCACGGCCCTGGCTGTCTCTGACCTGCTTCTCCTGACCATCCAGATTCCGGTTTTCTTTGGACTAAACGCTGATGTCGCCTCAATGAGTTCCTTCAAGCTATTTTATCGGTTCTACATGATCATCAGGTAAGTCGACGAAGTGACATTATAAATTAGCAACCAGTCCTAATTAAAATAATGCATCAAATCTATTTATTTATATACCTACAAGCTAAATTGCCCGGCGTTGCCCGGGGGGAAATAAAAGAGGCCTGTATAAGCTACAGATAAAAAATTTATAAACTATAATGAACAGAATGCTATAGATCTAATATATTGTTTCTTTACTTAAGACTTTTAGGAAAATAGTTTAAAATAAATATTGTAATCGGGTAATAAATAGGCAAGTCTTTTTATTTAACAAAAATCTAAACTGCCCGTGTTGCCCGTGGATTTACAATCTTTTTTTTTTAAAGTAATATTAATTGAAATAAAAAAGTGTAGAGAAAAAAGGTATAGACTAACTGGAGAATCGAACCCGAATCGCTGGTTGGCAGTCCGATACGTTAACCACTTAGCTAGTGAAGACACATGTCCTTAGTGAGATCGCAAAAGTATAATATGAGACAATAAGGTCACGTGTCTTTAAATTAACTAATATGATTGGTTGAACACGCACACACACAGTCTACTTCATATATACTACGCCAATGTTAAAAATAATATAGCTATAGTAGTCTTTACAGCTTATCAGGTAGACACAAGCATATTTAAGCAGACAGCTGGCAAATGGTCAAATGAGATTCCCCACATAACTTTCTGGACATTGCGCTGGCCACACAATCCCCTAGTATGGTAATACCTAATGCGATACTTAATTTATATTTTTAAATAGGATTCATATGGCGTACTGTTAAACAAACTGGTAAAATAAATGTTTATAAAAAATCATTAGTTGCATTTGCCTCTTTATGCCTTAATTTCTTCCCGGTATGAAGATATCATTTTACGAAGAAAGTAAGATATGATCATGCTATTTACCTAGTCGACCTCTGCGAATCTCTCTAATGATGGGCTGTTTGCAACAAATACTAAATGTTCTTTGTTTGTGCGTTCTGTATGCCGGGTCCTAGGAAATGGGGTTTGTTCTGTTGTGACCAACTGAAAACAATATCGTCTGTGGGGCCTAATCTATTTTAGATATAGAAAAAAAAGGTAATTTTACATGTGTCTAAAAATAATGAATGCATTCATCGGTTTGAATTTGTATCAGGGTAATGTATCAGGATCATTTACACTGGTACCTGGGGTTGGTAGCCTGAAATGTTCGTAACCTGAATAATTGAAATTAAAGAAATAACGACAATCCGTTTCACGATAAAAGAAAAGTTATTTTATTTTTATTAACATCCGGTCGTTTACTTGACAAAACGCAAAAAATACGCGTAGAAAAGTTTAAAAAAAAATAATTATTTTTATTTATATAAAGAGGAGAGCATCACCATTTTAAATTTTTTAGTTCTTTGCTTCTGTAGCTTAATTGCGCATTTAATCACATCGAGTAGCTCTTTTTTCTTTATAAAGGTGGATAAAGGTGATAGCCATGCTGTATCCCACTCATTAGCAAACGTGTACACACAAACACAACTATCATGTTTCATACTTCTGTCTTTCTCTACCTCCTCTGTCATGCGTTCGTGCTTCCTATCAGCCCAAATTACCATTCTGCGATCTCAAAATTGATAGGGTTTTAATAAGATAAATAATGAAAGAGATAAACTGAACACATTGCCGCTGGTCAGAAATCTGTTACTGCTTAGTTGTAATGCAGCTAAGCAATTCTAGTACTGCTGTGGTTTTCGTTTGTACTGAAAGCGATTGGTTGTCTCAAATGTTAAACCATCTTATCGGTCTCTCGCCTTTGTTCGTAGCCTGAGCCACTATTCGTAACCTGAGATAAAGTAAATTCAAAGTTTTATTTCGTAACCTTAATCCTTCGTAAGCCTAGCCGTTCGTAACCAGATGTAACACTGTAAAAACAAAAAAACAAAAAACAACTATAACGATGGCAGCAGTTAGCTTTAAAAGAAAAGATATTAACCTTTACAGTCCCGGGCGCGTATATAGCGGAACTGAAGGCAGCATAGATAGAAGTAGGTCGGTACGGGAAGGGTTAAGAAATTATTTCTCCCTTTCTTGTCAATAGAGAAAAGCTCCTAATGAAAAGGAAAATAAAGGAAGTGAATTAACAAATGAAATGAGTAATTAATAACAAAACCTCCCATTGTATACTGCGAGCTGGGATGACTCATGGCTTGTGGCCTTCAATATTATCTCCGAGATTTCGTAGAGTGAGTTAAAGTCTTGATAAATATGAATCGAAAACAATGCCCATAATTCATTGAACATGGCTTAACCCTCACAGGCCCATGGGGTCATCGGTGACCTACCTTGTTAATCGGGAATTCCTATTGTTCAAAAACGTACAATTATTAATTAAATACGTGTTGTTGTGTTTTTTTTTCCACCCTTAAAGCCCAGTTTTCCATCTATGGAACAAATGGGAATTAATTGTGATATCTAATTAATAAAATTAGCTTAGTTACTGCCCTTATTGTAAAAAGCGCCTACCCAGAGCCAGAATATAATTTGGGCCTCTGACGGTGGGTACAATATTAAAAATGTAAAAACTAGTTAATTAATTGATAATAATTTGTTTTTATAATTATTTGCCGACACCATTATCTATCTGACCTTAAATTATTTTCCAAGATAATCGATAAACAAACATTATTAAAGTATTAACACAGAAATGTTTGCTTGCCTTTAAATTAAGTCGTTTGAAAAAAACACACATTGTTACATCGTTCAATATTTTTTAATGCAGATACGGCATGAATAACATTTTCATCACTTGTACAAGTTGGTTGACTGTGGCTGTGACGATTGAAAGATTCATCTCCCTTCGTTTCATGTTTCACCCCAGGCTAGTTTGCACCATTCGGAAAGCCAGACTGGCCATCATAGGCATCTTCCTGCTGTCCTTCGCCTTCCACTTCAGCAAGTTCTTCGAGTACATGCCCAACCCTGACCTCAACTCCGCTCGACTGCTGCTGCCCAGTAAACTGATCCTCACGCCCGCTTACGACACATACATCCACGTCGCCAACATCGTGCTAGCCGTCATCCTCCCTGTGTTCCTGCTTGTGATGGCCGATTCCTTCCTCATCTACTTCCTGGCCAACCACAGGCAGCGAATGCTGCATCACAAGACCTCGGCCTCCTCCAACATTACTTCAGTAGACATTCTACACGTCAGCGCGATCGTCGTGGCCACTGTTCTGGTCTTTATCGTGTGCCACTCTGTTGGCGTCTTCCTTGCACTGACCATAGCATCCAAAGGTCGCCACTGGGTGTTTGGGAGGCCCTGGTACATCGGCCTCAACCACATCAACACCGTAATGGTCATGGTCAACTCCAGCGTCAACTTTGTACTCTACTGCGCCATCAGCCGGAAATTCCGCAAAACTCTCTTCGAAATGTGTCGACGACAAATGCCATTTAGCGAGCACGGTACTGGCCCTCGCCAAGAAACGCACCGGTTCTCGGCGAAATCAGAACGGAGCTCGGCAACGACTGAGTGAGAAAAGCGAATAGGCCTTAGTCTCTTTCTAAACTCGACACTTCCAACTTACTGCTTGCACAGTGCGACACGTGTTGAAATAACAGAAGCAAAATTATTAGTTTACAATGCTTTAGAATAGGGACCGGCAACATATGGCACGCGTGCCAAGTTTAGTTTAGACGTTTTATCGAGCAACAAGAATACACATGTTTTATTCACAATACATAATATTTAAAAAAATTAGTTCACAAAATGAGAAAAAATAATATATCTGTAAACAGTTCTTGTAACTGAACCCATAATTAGTGCTTTTGTTCTTATAATTACTGCATTGTAATCAAACCACATTTCCTTTTTGGATCAATAAAGAAATCTTATTTTATCGTATCTTAATTATTTTTAATAAAGAAATAACTCGTTGTTTTTAACTGCTGAAAAGAAATATTATTGGCGGGTTGTTCTTTTTTCACCATACTTGTTGTTTTTTTACATATTATGTACGAAACCCATTTCAAGAATTTACATTTTTAAAATGAAATATTTACAATTTATTCTTTGTACTCCAAGTGTCTGTTTGATGATTTAGACGACAAGACTAAAAATATTTATAATAAACTGCCCAGTGGCTATCAGATGCCCCCCAGTCCACCATATCTGTTGTCATTGATGGTAGCATCGTGAGGCCTTATTAATAATATAGGCTGACCGGGTAGAGTCGTACAGCGAATAAAAAACTCGGCATTTTCAGAAGCTGTTCCACGGGGATACTTTTCACATTATTTCAGTTTATAGTTGGCAACACTTGTCAAACAAATTTCCATATTTCGCCCCAAGATCTGGGAGCTAAAAGAAAATATAATAATCTTAAAAGTTGAATTGTATTGTTAGTTGATAAAATAGTGTACCTTCTGTTTATTTTCTACATTTTGTATATACATAAGGGTTTCTTATCTTACCTTATACACTGCAGACGCTCCTTAAATAAAGACGATTACTGCGTCCTACGCACATTAGTGAAAAAAAAACATCGTGAAAAAAAGACAACTTATATTATATGTATTTGTTTTCGAAAAGGGATATGGAAACTGTTTTTGTCCTTATGTTTAACTGAGACTTGCAACATATTGAAATTGTGTTGTATTTCTAAATTAGAATGTATTGCCTTATGTATTATTACTACTTTACTCTTTGCCCTTCTGTCCTCTAGTGTTTCTAGCTAGGGTAAGTGATTTGACTATTGCTGTTATTCTTGTCAGTGTGAATCTTCGTTTATAATGAACCTCGCAGCTCTTCTCTCAATTTGTTTAAATTTTTTAATGGTCTTATCAGTTCAAGGGTTCCATAAAGAAAAATGAATACAGGTTCCTATATACTGCATTTCGAAATGTAAAAAATAAAATTTATTGAATGCACATCATTTAAAAAACAACCTTCCCAAAACAACAACAACAACAACAAACAATAAACAATAAACAATAACCAACAAAACATCATCAAAGAAATTGAAATTGCAAACATTTTTGACACTTTATATGACACTATAGGATAGTTGTGTCAAAAAAACGTTATTAGGACAAATCACTTTTAATAGTCCTGGATCGTTTAATTAAGATTACGACACTAGTTATTGCAAAAAAAATAAGTATTTTCTACAGCGTAGAATTGAAACATTTGAACAAACGTAAATAAAACGACAAGCACTTGATAATTAAATGAAAGAAATATAGACTATTGTAATTTTATTGATATAAATTTAAGAAATTATCAAATTACTTATGTAATTTATGTAAAATAGATTTAAGGCAAAGAGAGCTGTAATAAAATAAATGTACATAATTGAGATTATAAAACACTAAGCATATTCCATAATTTCAATTAGATACAAAAGAATCGGCTCCTATAATATATATAATAATGTTCCACATCTTCAACGGAACATGGGCCCCCACAAAAAGGGGCCCCCACACATCCCAAAACAAAGTCTAACACAGCAATGTCTGAAGGCAAGGACTAGGCCACGAGCCCCCTCCCCCCTTTGGCCCTTGAACAGGGCACCCACAATCCTAAATACGGCCAGGCTGTGCACACTGAAAGTTGACTATTTGGAGGTGTCAGAGTTAAAAGAGTTTGACCTATGCGCTTTTCAGTTTACTTTTGTCACTTAAACATTGTCGGGCTTCGTACTGATAACGCAGAGAACGAGTGCTTTTCTCGGCAAGTGCTAGTGCTGTGTTCACTGAGAGGAATTGTTCTGACGTCACTTGTGTCGTCGACACATTTTGACGAGCATCTGGCGGAATTTCCTGCTGATGGCGCAGTACAGTAGGAAGTTGACGCTGGAGTTGACCATGACCAATACGTTGTTGATGTTTATGAGACCGTTGTACAAGGGCCTCTGCATTATCCACTGTCGACCCTTGGAGGCGATGGTCAGTGCAAGACTGACGCCGACAGAGTGGCACATGATGAAGACCAGCACGGTGGCCACGACGACGGCGCTGACGTGTAGCATGTCCACGGAGTTCGTGTTAGAAGTGGCCGAGTCATTGTGGCGCAGCATGCGGCGTCTGTGTGTGGCCAAGAAGTATATGAGGAATGAGTCGGCCAACACCAGCAAGAACACAGGGATGATGACAGCCAGCACGATGTTGGTGACGTGGACGTAGGTGTCGTAAGCGGGAGTCAGGATCAGGTTAGTTGGCAGCACGGTTTGCGCGGAGTTCAAGTCAGGGTTGGGAACGTACTCGAAGAACTTGCTGCAGTGGAAGGCAATCGAGAAAAGGAAGATGCCAACTATGGTAAACCTGACTTTCCGGACTGTGCAGATTAGCTTAGCGTGAAGCATGAAACGAAGGGAGATGAATCTTTCGATTGTCACTGCCACGGTCAACCAACTTGTACAGGTGACAAAAATGTTTGCAATGCCGTAGCTGCATCGAAATAAACAAGGAACAAAGTTACTTACGAGTTTTTTTTCTCTTCGTTATTGTCTTATCAACAACTTAATTTATAGGTGAACACTTTTTATAATATTTATGATACATTTAAGAAGTATTGATAGTGAGCATCTTAGCAACATATTTTTGGGGAAACCTACTTCTAGTCTAAGCCAACTTTTTCCTTTTCAATATATTATATCTATCAAGAATTTAACGCACTCAGCGCATCAAGAGATCTAAATTGGTTTAGGGTTCATGATATGAACCGTAATCCTCTAAGTTATAATGTAGTAAAATAAGGATAAGTGTACGATCGAATAGAATTGATCGAAAATTTATTTTAGGTTAATTATGACTGGATGCAAATTTGAATGCCACTTCATCGACTTACTTGATAAGCGTGTAATACCGATAAAAGTGTTTGTACGAACTCCTCGAGGCGACATCATCGTTTAGTCCAAAGAATACTGGAACCTGAAGGGTCAGCAGAAGCAGGTCCGAGACCGCCAGGGCAGTGAGGAAAGTCCATGTTGCGCCTGCCATCTCCCGCCTGGTCAGCACGCACAGGCTCAAGGCGTTTCCGCAGATGCCCAGGCAGCAAATGATGGGCATTAGGAAGTGCTCACATGTGAACTGGATCCTCAGGTGAATAGAGTCTGTGGGCATCAGAACGGATATATTGGAGTAGTTCGTTTCGTTTAACTCCATCTTAATTTATGAGGACAGGCTGGGCGTCTTCAAATGAACAGAAAACTGTTCACCATACGTTTTCAAGCAGTGTTGAAAGATTAGTGATGTCCGCCGACGCCAAAGTATATTACCTTTCTCTCACAATGAAGACATGTATTTGACAACTTGCTGTATACCTTTTGTGTGTATATGTAATTTGCAACACAAATACATTTTTGAAATTGTATTGTTTTAAAAATTATATCCCTCATACACTAAATAGGTATCACCCGCTGTGAATCAATCTTCACACATCACTTATGGATGCATGGACAAATCTCAATCATCTTCTTTACTGGTCGAAATGATTATATCTGTATAGACATGAAGCCGTGCTTCTTATAGACTTTAGGTTTTTCATACAGGTGGGGGTAAAACCAGTATTACCTGCAAAAGAATGAGGCTCCTGGTTGAGCCCCAATCTGGGAAATATGTAAATTGGAGATCATGACGATCAAATAATACACAGGATTCTTCTTACTCTCCCTCCATTGTGTGCGCCTTAATGTTCTTTCCCTTTTCTACCCCATAGTGTGCCACACAATATAAGCGGAAGTAATATGTACAACACGATATACCGTCACCTGTTTACCTTGATACACACACACACGTAGAGCCTTTACAAGCTTAGGTAGCCCCCCAGGGCAAAAGTTTCAGCGCCGCCCCCTTGCATACTGTAACTGCTTGTTTAGTGCTATATTTGCTATATTTAGACTACATTTGCCGCCCCCCCCCCCCTCGGAAGTGTCGCCCCGGGCATATGCCTTCCTCTGCCCCCCCCCCCCCCATGCACACTGCACACACACATACACACACATACATATATCTATACATATATATATATCTTATTTCTATAGATATATGTATTGTTATGTGTGTTGTTTTACCTAGCCAAAAGTTTTTATAGTGACACATCAATATAGGTCATGTAGACAGTGGCGTAGTCAGAGGGGACCAACCATGAATCGGTTCTACGTAAATACATTACAATTAAATTACTGTAAATGGAAACAACTTAGTTTATTTGTTAAAAGATTTCAAAACATTTATTGTTGCAAATCTTTATATGTTACAATCTCATTTCTTATAGCATTAACTTTTTATTGAAAAGTAAAGTGACTGAATCAAAAAGTCTTTTCTGTATAATACATAACTGCATAACTTTTCTTTAATTCATAGGAATTGTAGTTTACTAAAAAAAATGCTAAATCTTATATATTTACCTTAGATAACATGCTTTAGAGCCTAACTGTCTTACTTATATGTTAGGTCGGTTATTGCTTCATTTATTTGATTTGTCCTGTTTGTAACATTTTAAATAATTAGCTAGTTTTATATTTCTGAGCCTAGAGATTATATCCGTGATCTTAGTTGTATGTTAAATGCGCTCTGAGCTTACATTATGTTTGTTGGCAGCACTATACACAATATTAGTTTTTTTATATATATAGAAAACATATTATGTACCTTTACTGTTGCTTACATTTTTTATTAGTAAATAATAAACAATTATGTCAAATCGTAGGCCTAGGCTAAATCTAAGCTTTAGAAAAAAAAAAGATTTAACAATCTTGACATTTAAATTTATTAGTAGCCTATACATAGGCCGGCCGTTGGTCAGATCTCTAATTCCACTAGATCTATAATAAAACCATCATAAACAATTCTACTATTAGTATAATAACATTATATAAATAGATATGATCTAAATGTTTTGATTTTATATTCTCGGAAAATAGTTTAAATAGTAAAAGTGTCACAATAGACCTACGCGCCTACAAAGGCAAACAGTTAAATAAGTACGGATGTTCATATGAATTTAAACAATTTTTTTTTTGTAATAGGGATGTTAAGCAGAAACCGGAAGTACCGTTTTCGGTTTTCAAACTTAAAATAGATTTTTGGTTTTGTTGGAAGTTTAGGGGAAAATCATTTAAAGATGGTAGCCCAAGATTTTTTTTTTTTTTTTTTTTTTTTGGACGACACCAGTCGGGATTGACATTTTTTTTATTTGAAAAAATTATACTAAAACCTTTTTCCTACTTATATCTCAATTTTCAGAGCTTTCTGGTACTTCTAAATGAACTTATTTTGACTTTGAAAATGATCACTAGTTGATAAAACAGGTCTAAAAATCATAAATTATGAAAAAAAGTTGCAATATTGTGGCCATAAAAACGTGTAGAAGCCCAGTTTTTACACTGAAGTTTCTTTCATTTCATTGTGTATTTATAAACTGTGTAAAAAAAAATTTATTAAAAGAAATTTTGTATTGATACCCATCTTGAATTGTAACCAAGGTAACCGACGAAAGTTTTTGGGTACAACACCTATATACTTACACCTTACACCTATATATTACACCTATATATTACACCTATATATTACACCTATATATTATTAGATATATAGGGGCGTACTACAAAAGATAATGCCTCATCAGTATTTTTTTTCTCTAATTCCCGAGTGGTATGTCGCCTTTAAAGAAATACTTTGAAACTATGTTTGATAAGCACAAAATAATTCCTTAACATTAAACGCCTAGCAAACACTAGATGTTTAATGTAGGCGACTCGTAGTCTAAGCCTTGTTTTTTTCTTGTATGTCCCGAATATTTACACAGACAACAACAAACGCAGATGTCAACGAATCTGAGTCACAGTTATTTTGATCCGCCGGGCTTTCCCCACAGACGCTGAAAGTACCGAACAGACAAACAGACCGGATGACTTTCTGTAGATCTTTGGGCTTTTGACTGCATATTACATTACGTCCTTTTAACAAGGAAAGTTTGGGAATTTGGAGAGTCATACACATATCAAATATTCAAAGGAAACGTTCCTTAAATGTATGTATTAACTAAACATAAGAAGAGGAGAAAACAATCTAATAAAACAAACCTATTCGCTTAAATAATTTATTTGAATTTTCTTTTATGTATTAGCTTTCCGATGATTTTTCTCAATAAGCTATGCATAAGTTTCTATCGTAAGGTCGATAATCCATTTGTGTGCTGCCAACTATGCTGTTGATTTCTTTTTTAATTGTGTGGAGACATTGTAGTCAAAGTCATAATTCCGCAACCGTTGGTTAATAAGCTAGATATATATATATACAAGCACACGCCTAGGCCATTTAACAAATCATGACAAAAGTATATTATATATATTATAAATATATAGTTACAGTCAGTCTGCTTATATTGTGACGTAAAGTGATTTAACCTAGTCTAGTAGAATTTTGTTTAGATATGTTAGTTAATTCCCCTAGATGTTATTTATATTTATGGACTTCCTGTGTGTTAGGAGGAGAGATGCCGTTCTGTCATTTTTCTTATAAAGCAAGTTTTGTATAGTGTTTAAAGTTTACATGTAATTAAACTGTTAGTCTATTAAATGATATAGTTTTTTGTTACCTTAAAGATCATTTTTATCACCTACCTACAACTGGGTGTTTTACATGGTCAATCTTTCCTAAGGACTTAAACAAATCGATTTGCCAGATGTATTAGCTCTAGAATTGCCACAGCTATCCAAGTATAGGGTTGCCAGATGTATTAGCTCTAGAATTGCCACAGCTGTCCAAGTATAGGGTTGCCAGATGTATTAGCTCTAGAATTGCCACAGCTATCCAAGTATAGGGTTGCCAGATGTATTAGCTCTAGAATTGCCACAGCCGTCCAAGTATAGGGTTGCCAGATGTATTAGCTCTAGAATTGCCACAGCTGTCCAAGTATAGGGTTGCCAGATGTATTAGCTCTAGAATTGCCACAGCCGTCCAAGTATAGGGTTGCCAGATGTATTAGCTCAAGAATTGCCACAGCTGTCCAAGTATAGGGTTGCCAGATGTATTAGCTCTAGAATTGCCACAGCTGTCCAAGTATAGGGTTGTCAGATGTATTAGCTCTAGAATTGCCACAGCTATCCAACTATAGGGTTGTCAGATGTATTAGCTCTAGAATTGCCACAGCTATCCAACTATAGGGTTGTCAGATATATTAGCTCTAGAATTGCCACAGCTGTCCAACTATAGGGTTGCCAGATGTATTAGCTCTAGAATTGCCACAGCTGTCCAAGTATAGGGTTGCCAGATGTATTAGCTCTAGAATTGCCACAGCTGTCCAAGTATAGGGTTGCCAGATGTATTAGCTCTAGAATTGCCACAGCTATCCAACTATAGGGTTGCCAGATGTATTAGCTCTAGAATTGCCACAGCTGTCCAACTATAGGGTTGCCAGATGTATTAGCTCTAGAATTGCCACAGCTATCCAAGCATAGGGTTGCCAGATGTATTAGCTCTAGAATTGCCACAGCTGTCCAACTATAGGGTTGCCAGATGTATTAGCTCTAGAATTGCCACAGCTATCCAAGCATAGGGTTGCCAGATGTATTAGCTATAGAATTGCCACAGCTATCCAAGTATAGGGTTGCCAGATACATGGTTATGACAAGGAGGACAAAGAGAGACAAAAAGAAAAGAGGACGAATGAATACGTTTTGAGTATTTCATTTGAATCGTTCTGGTTTAAACCAATCAGTAAAATTGCATTGCAATATATGGCATCCGTCCGACCGTCCGTCCGTCCTCTATGACGTAATCCACTTTTGTATAAGGCGGCCACGATAGTCTAGGTCATAGGTTCTCAACGGGGGCGATATCGCCTCCCGGGGGGCGGTGAGAAGCTTTAGGGGAGCGCTAACATTCCCGGGGGCGATTGGGGGGCGGTGAAGAGAAAGTGGGCGGTACAAACGTACCTGATATAATTTGAACACCTCAGCTATTTTAATTGATTAGTTTTTGGATCAAATGTGATGTAAACGCAAATACTGCTAAATATCTGATATCCCCCAACAGTAGGCCTACATATCCTATACTATAATACGAGTTAAAATTGTATGTATATTTTTATATATATATGTGTATGTATGTATGTATGTATGTCTGGAAATTTTCTTCAAAAGCGCTCTAACGATTTTCTTCATGTTTTAATGAACGACTTGTTTCACCTAAAAAAAAATCTACAGCTTTTCGGCCCCACAAATAAAAATCGGAAATGAACGTTAGACAAAAATACCCATTAGATTTATCGTAGATAATTTATTTTGGCCGTGAAAACATGCCATTACTCGACCCACGTGTAGCGGGGCTCTCAAGAGCGATGTTTTGTTGCGTTGCAGTTATGACGTTTCGGAAATACCCGTACAGCAACAGAAAGATGATTAATTTCTTGTTTAGAATACTGTTGCGCACAAATGATAGATATAATTTAAAGCAAGACCAAGTGTACTTTATGTAATACATGGGTGTGCAAACTAAAGCCAGTGCGTGACACGCGGGCTGACATAAAATATT
Source organism: Anisus vortex (assembly GCA_949126835.1). Lineage (NCBI taxonomy): Eukaryota > Metazoa > Mollusca > Gastropoda > Planorbidae > Anisus > Anisus vortex. Next base: position 5,394,020 of record OX421497.1, read on the forward strand.
ATGCGGCCCTCGAGGCTTATTTAGATTATATAACGTCTTCAATGTGTTTTAGAAAATTGAAACTAATAAAATATTTACGTATTAATTAATAGTGAGATAATAGTTTGCTGTTTAAATAATAACAGAATTAGATGAGTTTCAGCAACATATAGGCCTATATTTAACTTTTTTTATCTAACATTGTTTGGAAAAATAACTTTAAAAAAATAAAAACTGTATAACTGTATATAGTATACACTGTAGTAGTATACACTAAATTGTATATATTATACACTATACACTGTAGTAGAATACACTACACTGTATATAGTATACACATACACTAGATATAGGCCTACCAAAGTAAGATATATTAGAATAGGTTAACATTGTGAATTCGAAATGTGGTAAACTAGAAAAGATGTATCAATTTATTAGTATTTTCCTTATAACAAAGGTAAGAAGTGTAATATACTGTTAGTTTTATTTAGGGGGGGGGGGGGAATTCAACAAATCATCTAACGTGTATTATAATCTTTTCATTTGCAGTCTTTCTATGAATAACCTAATTTAACCTTTAATTATTCAGTATTTAACTGGCGTAATGCTCAAAATAATATTAAAAAAAAGTAAAATGTTTATTATACCATTGTTTTAATTAATCGATATTATATTTTGGGGCGATAGTTTATTTTAAATAGTAACACACATGGAGGAAATTAGATAAGGTTTACACCAAACTATATATTTTACTTTTTTGTCAAACAATGTTTGGAATAATACATTGAAAACATAGAAAATAATAAATAGGCCCTAAAAACTATTTTGTATGAGATATTTTTTACAAGTGATTTACAAACTATACTTATGATTTATATATGTGCCCAAGTAAGAAATATTAGACTATGTTAATAAGTCAATATGACATCTGGTAAACTAGTACAAATGTATTAAACTTATTCGTAGAACTTTTAAATTTATATCAAACATATTTGCCGGCCGTAACTCATTGTTAGCTTGAATGGGGTGAGGAATGGAGTTAACAAAATTGACATAATTTTATAAGAGAGGTCACTAGAAAGTTTGACAGTTGTTAAAGTAGGGGAAGGGGTAGAAGAACTAAAAATTGTAACGTAATTCACGATATTTTAAATGTAAACTTTTCATTTTCAGTCTTTTAAATACATTACATAATGACATAAATGACATATATTTCTGTTGGATTTAAAACTGACACTTCTAGCCTACAAGTTATTTTTAGGGTTTGAAATGAGATTAAGCTGTTTCGACTATTAGAATTTAAAGCATATGTTATTCATTGTAGAAAAAAGAAAAAGACAAATACAATTTATTGGTCTGGTAAAGACGTATTTTTAAAATGTATGCACTGTTGTTTTACAACACATGATGTTAAGGTACAAGCGCCTGCTCCTTATTACCGATCGAATGATCGGTCACCTGGTACTTATTATATTAATAAGAGATATAAATCGCATGTACTTTTTCAACAACTAGGGGTCACTACTAGACGATTAGGCCTATGGTGTGCGGCCGGCTCGTTATATGGTTGGTTCACCGCACTGTCAAACGTCACGACACGCGATCCAACCCTTCCGCCGACCGATCCCTGTCGCCCAAACATTTGCTATTATTATTGATATTTTGATCTGTTTTACTGTGATGTCCTTAAATGCGTTCAGAAAATTGCCTAATCATCCAAGAGCATCGTTAGGCGGAATGGATACTTAGTAACTGTACAAACTGGGTAGTTAATTGAATGTTTAAAATTATACGTATAAATTATTTAGTCATATAATATTTATGTAATTTTCAAATACTTTTTACAGTTTGATCATTTCAAAGTTATAAATTGTAAGCCATTTATTCTTTTATAAAAGAAAAAAAAAAGAAACATTAGAAATAATAGCTCAAATGAAACGGGTTAATTATCTCCCTTTAATCAAAGAATCGTTCCACATTTTTTTGATTCAATAGTGATACCAAACAAATTCTGTTTTGTAATATAACAAAAATTACTGACTAATTGCCTTTTGTTTAGATAATTTGTTGATCTATATTACAATATGTTTCCTTTTCAGTTCTTTTAATAATAATAAATAAGCACACAAATCTAGTCGGCCTAAAAAAAAAATTGCGGAAACTATATTGACCCTTTAACGTCCAGAGGTGTGGGGGGAGTGGGCGCTAAAGTTTGGGGGGGGGGGGGCGATGAGCGTAAAATAAAATTAAAAGGGGGCGTTGAACCGAAAAAGTTTGAGAACCTATGGTCTTGGTGATCTTTTTTAAAAGGGCCAGCTTTTGCCCATGAAGTAGGCTCTCTCTGATGGTGATACCAGGGGAACAACTAAGCTGAAACAGCAAGGGACCATCTTCTTCGCAGGAGTTCCCGTTCGCTATGATAATGCTTTAGGGACTCCATCTCCTGATATTCTATTAGGGTTTACTCCCTTAGCATCTCCATTGACGGCGGAGGTATGAGATCGGAGTTTCCATCTCCTAGATGAGCTACCTTTCAAGGTTTACGAGCCCCATCTGCCCGAAGCTAGTGGTTATTGCATTGCTTTGTAAACCGACTAAGACATCAACTTGTTAAAATTAAATTTTAGTTCAATGTAGAATTTTTAAAGATGCAAAAATAAATTTTAAATGTCTAAATAGTTAATTCTACATTTACTTCATGATATTTATGCCATATTACTTGAACGAACTAACACTTCACAGAAGATTCTCGTTAGCAACTACATAACCACACATTGTTTTAGGCCTACACGCAATATTATTATTATTATTATTATTACGTTTAAGAGTTTGCTCTTTCCCTTAGTACAATTAGCATTAATTAAAGAGAACACACTTTTCTCATTGCCTTTGTATACAGGGATACAGAAGAATAATTCACATATTGTAAGTAGCCCCGGATAGCAAATAACATCTCATGCAAGAGTCTCAAAATGACCTATTCAGTCGTTTCTTGCAATAATGATCATTGTTTATGTATTGTATTCTATAACAGGCAGACTGGATAGCTAAGTCGACAGTGAGCTCACCTGGGTTCGGCCACGTTGTTAACACGATTGCAAATAAAATACAAATCCGCCGCCGACTTGGAGAGGAGATGGGCGCCACGAAGTCTACAAACTCATAGAATGGACTAATGGATGCTGAGGTATCCTTTCGCTCACCTCCCCCCAACGAACACAACCGTCACACCGTCACGGGATTGAGGTTGATGATAACATAAATATATTTATGATGTCGTCACCAGTTCTAATAATAATATATTTTTTTAGAGCGCTACTTAGAGCGCATTTAACAGCACGGATACAATTCTAGGCTAATATATATATATACATATATAAAGAATATAGATCTAGACAGAGCAAAAAAAAAATGCCGTTTTTACCGACAGGTAAATCTTAAAATACGTTTTAAAGTTATTTTTAAAAGTATCGATACAACTTGTCTGTATGTCTGAGTTAGAGTAGGTAGTAGAATATATTACTGTATGAGCTTAGTCATTGAAATACTTCGCTTTTAATGTATAATCAATAAATGGATCCGATTATCTATTGCGACATTTATCAATCGTATTATCTCAAATTATTAATATAATAGTTTGTTGAAAAGTCATCAGCTAAAAAGTGGTCATTTGAATATAACATAAATCGCCTTGTATTCTATGTATCGACACTTTAATTAACATTTCTTTCATAATTAACTTCTTAGGTGGGAGTTCGCTTAATCAGTATCCTGATAAAAAGACATGGTAAAATAAGACAAACAGATACATTTGTTCATGTATAACAATTCTTATATTATTTAATTTTTTAAAACTATATTTTTGTTACCAAGGAATAAAGACATAAACGCAAATTTCTTCTCATACAAATTTCCATGATGTCGTAGACCAGGGGTCAGCAACCTTTTGCTAACAGTGTGCCAAACAAGGATTTCTAAATCATTCCGCGTGCCAACAGCCTAAAGTGAATCGTTACAAAGTTTTATATTTAATACAAAATTAACGTGTTTGTGATTAGCATCCTCTTTAGTTGCATTTATAACAAATACAATTTTTTGTTACTAAACATTCACATAAAAAATGTATGGTAATTATTGACTTAACATTATCATTTATTAGTCAAGATGAGGATCTAACACTTGATAATATTAATTATAATTTTAAATCAGTTTAACTGAGATCTCCTTTAATGTTATTCAATTGGTTTATGCGTGAAATGTACGAATTGATCGTTAAGCGGTTTAGATACGTGGTAATCAAACAAACTGGGCAGTTAATGCAATGTTTGAAAATATACAGATAAATTCTTTGGTCATATAATATTTTTATAATTTTCACAAATTTTTCACAGTTTGATCATTTCAAAGTCATAAATTGTAAGCCATTTATTCTATTATAAAAGAAAAAAAAAAGAAACATTTGAAATATTAGCTCAAATAAAACGTGTTAATTATCTCCCTTTAATTAAAAATCTTTAATTTGATAGTGATGCAAAAAGTTATGTTTTGTAATATAAAAAATACTACTGACTAATTATTGTCTCTTTACATTATCCAACATGATTCAACAAGATTGATTTATTAGAGGATGAAAATAATTTACGCGAAACAGTTGTAAATAAGGATTTCCTACATTTATTGTGTGTCCATTTAAGGAAAGAATTTACATTCTAAACATTAATAACTTCAGAAATTACATAATAGGGCATAAAATGTTATTAAATAAGTCTTTTTTTTAAATCAAATTCACAATACAAATAATTTTATTTTAGAATTACTTATACTTATGTTTAATTAAAGAAAATGAGCATAAAATTCTATTTAATGTAATTAGTCTGTATAAATTATTGAGCGGTCAAGTGTAAGTCACATCTTTGTATGCTTAAAACAGCTTTCATGTGCGATAAAATCTGTTCGCAAGTGTAAGTTGAACCAAAAGCTGAAAGTAAAAGAGTGAATGCCTAGTAGTTGAGAAAAACAGATGACTAAGCAGCTTTTGCTTCCATATTTTATCCGCAAATGGGCATATTTGGATGCCCATTTTTTAAATGTTTAAAATTCAACCTGCTGCATTTTAAAATCGCCAATATTCAGCCACTTTTAAAAAGATCTACGACTAAGATGGTTGTAATATCAAACCAGTTAGGCTTAATTTGGTATGAACAAAATGTCCATCAATTTGAAAGTTTTGCCTTTAATTAGATTACTCCGCTTTGAGTGCTTGGATGTATTTCTGAAAAAGTCCAACTTTATAGCCTAATATATGCCTTACGGTACAAGGGATATGCATCAGTTAAATGTTTTGAAATTGATTTCACGGCAAGATCTGTCCAGTTTCAATGCAAATCCATTCCAGTAGTACTCACTGAAATGTGTCGCTATGTCATTCAGAAAAATCGTCGTCAACGGTCACTTTTCCTTATTTAGAACCTGAAAATTTGTTGTTTTTTTTATTAATAAGAAACTCTTCTTAGAGGACTTTCGCGTGCCATTGAAAATCGCTCTGCGTGCCAAGTATGGCACGCGTGCCTAAGGTTGCCGAACACTGTCGTTGACAATAAGAAAATATAATGACCTTAATAGTTGAAATGTATTGTTAGTTGATTAAATAGTGTAACTTTGTTTGTTTCCTTCATTTTATATGAACATTAGGTTCCTATGTTGTTCGTCACTCATTTCAGAGGCTGTCCAGGTCTCCCAGTATTTGAAGACGTAACGTGCGCTTTATTTGGATTAGAGTGAGGGAGAGTTGTGCAGGTTGTCAACCTCACTCTCTCGTTCCCGTCTATCGTATTCCAACGGATGCCCAGAATGTTGGAGATAGCTTGGGGGGATGCAGTGGATGGCCTACAGTGGTCTGTTGTGCCTCACTGTGCTCTATCTGACACTCCACGGTGTGTTACTGTCCCTGCCTTTATTCCCATAGGGCCTAGTAATTGACGTCTTCCGCGAATTTTGCCAGGTCCAGTCTGTTCATGCAAGGAAGTCAGTTCCTACAATTCATCGCAGGACACAGGCATGTTCACGTGCACCGGGCTGTTGATATAATATGTTGGTCCGCCCCGGGTATTCTATTTCCCCGGTACCCTCCATATCTGGGGGATGGTTGATCCCCTATCCATCACCTGGGGAGGCGCTCAATGGGAGAAGAACAGCAACGAACTCCACACCTATATATTGTAATTGCAAATGTAGAATTTTTTTTTTTTATTATCTTCATTTAAAAACAAAAAACAAACAAACATAAGCAAACAAAACAACGTCGAATAAATTCAAATTGCAGACCTTTTAACACTTCATAACATGACAACATAAAATATTTGTGTCAAAGAACTCAATACGAAAAATCAATTTAATACTAATGGGGATTACGACACTAGTTATTGTACACAAAATATTACTCAAGCGTACAATTTAAACATTTACACAAACGTAAATGAAACAACAAACACTTGATAATTGAATAAAAGAAATATAGACTATTGTAATCTTATTAATAATATATTTTTTTAAAAATCTAGTGACTTCAAAACATAAGCTTATGTAAAATAGATTTAAGATAAAGAGAGCTGTAATAATAAAATTTACGTAATTGAGGTTATAAAATACTAAGCGTATTCTATGATTTCAATTAGATACAAAAGAAACTTCTAATATATATTAATGGATTATTGTTAAAAACTGATTTATATACTAAAGATGGAAATGAAAATAGATAATCAAAGGGAGATAACTTGGGGAATATTAAGGTAGCCGGAAAGATTGGCAGAAGTTATATGCTTTAACTTAAGCAAACAATTACTGCTAGAACTTTCTATTTAGAATAACATGAACTAAGCTCGGTATGTCACAGTTTTGCAAGTAACTCTGACTACTAGCACATAGATAGATTATAGCGTAAGAAGTAGTGTAGAACTAGAATCATAGATTAGCGTAGAGTTTAGATTAGGGAGTAGAAGAGTAGCCTGAATCTATTATCTTCTCCCTCTCTTACGCAATTGAAACACCCCACCCCACTCTTCTTCACATCCTTCTCTATCCCTCACTACACTCTTTTAGTCCCAATTCAGAGTTTGCTAATTAAATACCATCAAATTGGTACAAACCGTGAATGAATGATGGATACGTGTGTGAATTCTTAATGTATATATTTCTATTATATTTCCAACTATTTATTCATGCTGTCTCTATTAATGTGCTTGTATAGTAAATATTCATTCATGTTGTTTTTTCAACATGTTGTGTGTAGCCATTACGCTATAAAACTCCCTTGTACACACACCCTATCCACCCCCGCTAACCCCCCCCCCCCCCCGACCCCCCCTTCTCCTATCACCCAAGGGCGGCGACTCGTTAGCTAACCTTTGAGACGGTCAATGTTTTCGCATCTACTTAACATCCCTCGGCCGAAAACCCACGCCAGCCACTTGAGATGACCACGTAAAATTCTATCAAAGGGAGATAATTCCCTCCACTCAGCATGACGTATGTATCAATCGTCTTTTATCTAGACTACCCCCACCCACTTCGACTTCCCCCCGTCTCCCTTGCTCACCCCCGCTGAGTTGGGGGCGGTAGTAATTATTTCATCAACACCCACCCCTCCCCGGTTGTTGGCGGTGTAATTGTTCACTTAAACCCATTCCATTCTCCCTCCAATACATCTATCTTTATGTAAATATATGTTCGAAAGGACCAATGGGAATTATCTGTAAATCGAAACTAATGTAATCACCCAATCAAACTGAGGAGCTTTTCACGTGACTAATGTTCACGAAACGCCGCTCAACTAAATCTTAATCAGTTCTGGCTCAGGTCTCGAGGAAGACGCATCGTTTTAGCTTAACTCCCAACCTGTACACTTGGACTTTTAGATAATTAGCCAGTAATAGTAATTCGTTAATACAGTTGTGTAACCTAAAAGTGGATTCCATAACATCACCGTGTACTAATGTTAGACATTCCTGCGCAAATTCATATATGTTTCAAGCAGTATATCGCCCCACATGTTAGATAAATATATAGTGGTCTAGCCAGTACTCGCATTTTTTTCACTAGTATAAGTTGTGTAACCTACCGTTGGATTCCATAACATTAGCATATACTAGTGTCAGCATTACGGTATAAATTCATATGTATATCTCATCATTGGATATTCGAAACGTAAATAAACACCTGAACTGTAACCAGTGATTTGCTTGCTTATCTTAGAACTGTCTGTTTGTGAACGTCGTAACATCTTAACGAGTCAGGAGACACGTAATCATTGTTCCAGGACGATTGCAGCATCGGCACCTCATACCCCACGACAACCAGCCACCACTAACCATTAACCCCACGACAACCAGCCGCCATTAACCCCACTCAACCACCACCCCACACCCCTCTCAGTGTCAACATTGTGACGAATTGGTGTCCCGCCCGGGAACCTCGTGACACGGTATGTGAACTCGGGAATATATGAACAGAGGGGGTAAAAAGGTCATGTGATCTTAGATAAAAGGCAGTTTTATTTGAAATGTAGAAGTGAAAGGTTGTGTGTTAATATGGACTATACATTATAAAAACTTCAATAGTAAAATGAACTTGTGTGTGTATTTCATGTATCTAGGATATATATATTGGACATTTGTATCTATTCTATGAAAGTTGTGAGAACTAATAAAATATACGTATAGTTGCAATAATCGCTTTTATCAAATTATTGATGTTGAAGAACTGTTGTAAAAACAATGAAGTTAAAAGAGAGAAATCAGCAAAGCGGTAACTCAACAATACCAGTCACCAGTCTTAGTAACAGACTACGTACATCAATTATGTTAAACATAAGAAATATATTGTTTAAAGAAAGGCACTAAAAATAATTATGACAATTACAAATCTAAATCCTAGAGTCTCCACTTGATTGGTCAATTATGTCATCACACTAATTCTCCACTGACGCACCAGTGACACATTACTGACGTAAATGAGACACCAAACGGCTGTCAGCAACCAGTCGGCACAGCGGCCGTCAAAACACATCTTTACGTAAGTACGTGTCTCACTGTGCACCAGAGACGTATTATTTAGGCATATTCCACATGTTCGAGGTAACATGGGTCCCCACACTAAAACACACTATAACACAACAATGTCGGAAGGCAGGGGCGAGGCTGCGAGGCCCCCCAACATAAATTTGACCCTTGGGAACAGGGCACCCACAATCCTAAATACAAACATGGTGTGCAGACTAAAAGTTGACCTTTGAATGTGTCAGAGTTGAAATAGTTTGACCTATGCGCTTTTCAGTTTACTTTTGTCACTTAAACATTGTCGGGCTTCGCACAGATTACGCAGAGAACGAGTGCTTTTCTCTGCAAGTGCCTGTGCTGTGTTCGCTGAGAGGAATTGTTCTTACGTCACTTTTGTCGTCGACACATTTTGACGAGCGTCTGGCGGAATTTCCTGCTGATGGTGCAGTACAGTAGGAAGTTGACGCTGGAGTTGACCCTGACCAAAACGTCGTTGATGTGGTTGAGACCGAGGTACAAGGGCCTCTGCATTATCCATTGGCGACCCTTGGATGCGATGGTCATCACCAGGAAGACGCCGACAGAGTGGCACATGATGAAGACCAGCACGGTGGCAACGACGATGGTGCTGACGTGTAGAATGTCCACGGAGTTCATTTTGGAGGAGATCGAGTCCTTGTGGCGCATCATGCGGCGTCTGTGGTTGGCCAAGAAGTATATGAGGAAGGAGTCGGCAAACACCAAGAGGAACACAGGAATGATGACAGCTACCATGATGTTGGCGACATGGACGTAGGTGTCGTATTCGGGAGTGAGGATTAGGTTAGTTGGCAGCAGGGGTTGCGCGGAGTTCAAGTCAGGGTTGGGAACGTACTCGAAGAACTTGCTGAAGTGAAAGGCAATCGACAAAATGAAGATGCCGATTATGGCAAACCTGGCTTTACGGACTGTGCAGATTAGCTTAGCGTGAAGCATGAAGCGAAGGGAGATGAATCTTTCGATTGTCACTGCCACGGTCAACCAACTTGTACAGGTGATGAAAATATTTGCCATGCCGTATCTGCATCGAAATAAACAATGAACAAGGTTACTTACATATTTCTGATCTTTTTTTATTGTCTTATAAACAACTTAATGTATAGTTGAAATCACTTTTTTTTCTATAATATTACGATACATTTAATAAGTATTGATAGTGTTCATCTTGGCAAAATATGTTAAGCAATCTTCTTCTAGTTTAAGTCAACTATTTCAATGAATCAGGGAACTCACAATTAATTGATTGATATTTATCAAAAATTTAACGCACTTAGCACAACAAGAGATCTAAATTTGTTTTAGGTTTCATGGTATATTGCAATGACAATTAAAGCAGTATTCGTCTAAGTTATAATGTAGTAAAATAAGGATAAGTGTACTATCGAATAGAATTGATAGAAAATTTATTTTAGCTTAAATATGTCTGGCTGCAAAATATGAATGTCAACGCATCGACTTACCTGATAATCGTGTAATACCGATAAAAGAGTTTGTAGGAATTCCTCGAGGCGACATCATCGTTTAGTCCAAAGAATAACGGAACCTCAAGGGTCAGCAGAAGCAGGTCCGAGAACGCCAGGGCAGTGAGGAAAGACATTGTGGCGCCTGCCATCTCCCTCCTGGTCAGCACACACAGGCTCAAGGCGTTTCCGCAGATGCCCAGGCAGCAGATGATGGGCAACAGAATGTGCTCGCAGGTGAACTGGATCTCCAGGTGAATAGAGTCCATGGGCGTCGCTACGGTCAGGTTAATGTAGTCCATGGGCGTCGATACGGTCAGGTTAATGGAGTCCATGGGCGTCGATACGGATATTTTGTTGATAGAGATCGTTGAGTGGAACAGAGGGAAATTCATCATAATGTTATTCCAAATTGAAGACTCCATCTTGATTTAAGATTGCAGGCTGGATGTCTTCAAATGAACAGAAGAAGTTTGAAGATTAGTGATGTCCGGCGCGACGCCAAAGTATGTTACCTTTCTATCAAAATGAAGACATGTCTTGACAACTTGCTCTATACCATTTTGTGTGTGTGTGTACATTCGAACACAATTTAAAACAAAAATTAATTTAAATATCTTTTTGTTTTAAATGCAACATTCTTCAGACACTAAATGTGTATCATCCGCGGTGAATCAATATTTACACATCACTAATGGATGCATGGAGAATCTCGCAAATTTTGTTGACTGGTCGAAATGATATAGTCTATCTGTATAGAGACGCAGCATTGATTTTTATAGACTTAAGGTTTTTCATACAGGTGGGGTAAAACCAGACTTACCTGCATAGAATGAGGCTCATGGGCGGGGCCCGAATATGGCAAACATGTCGCTGGAGATCATGACAATTAAAGAAACACAGCCTTCATCTTAGTTCTCCGCCCCTATGTGCAACATAATATTCTTCCCCTATTCCACGCCATAGCGTCGCACACTATATAAGCGGATACAATATATATAACACAATGTGCCGTCACTTGTTTACCATGACACATACACACACACACTCACTCACACATATATTTATATATTGTTTGGGTGTTGTTTAACCTAGCCAAATGTTTCGCTAGTGACTCATCAATGTGGGTCATGTAGATAGTGCCATTGGCGTTGTCAAACTTACTTACTTATGTCTTTCGCCCCACCTGGGACATAGGCCGCCAACAAGAGACTTCCAGGTATCCCGATCCGTTGTATAAAGGGTATATATAAAGGCATTGCAATTAAATTACTGTAAATGGAATCAACTTAGTTTATTTGTTAAAAGACATCAAGCCATTTATTTTAGCAAATCCTTATATGTTACAATCTCATTTCTTCTATCATTAACTTTTAATTGGAAAGTAAAGTGACTGAATCAAATGTACTTTGGTGTCTATTACATAACTAGAAAACATTTCTTTAATTCAGAGGAATTGTAGTTTCCTAAAAAAAAAATTAAACCTTTTGGAAAACATCTTCTGTGCCTTTACTTTGATTTTTTTTAAAGTAAATAATAAACAATTATGTCAAATTGTAGGCCTAGTCTAAACCTAAGCTTGAGAAAAAAAAGTTTAAAGTCTTGCCTTTTGAGTTATTAGTATACATAGGCTGGCCGTTGGCAAGATCTCTAATTCCACTAGATCAATAATAAAACCATTATCAGCATTTCTACTATTAGTCTAATTTTATTATAAATATCAGTATGATCTTAATGTTTGGATTTTATATTCTCAGACAATAGTTTGAATAATAATGTCACAGTACTCATACACAACTAGACTATAAGACAAACAGCAAAAAAATACGGATAATCAGAATGAATTTAAACATTTATTTGTGTAATTTGGATTCTAAACAGATACCGGAATTACCGTTTTCAGTTTTTAAACTTAAAATAGAGTTCTGGTTTTGTTGGAAGTTTAGAGGAAAACCATTCAAAGATGATATCCCAGGATTGTTTGTTTGTTCTTAAAGACTCATAGTCTAAGCCTAATTTGTTTTTCTTTTATGTCTCGAATATTACTTGCGATACAAAGACGACAACAAACACAGATGTCAACGAGTCTTCGGTACATTTCTTTTGATCCATCTGGGCTTTCCACATAGACGCTAAAAGTACCGAACAGATAAACAGACCGAAGAAATTTCTGTAGCTATTTGTGTGTGTGTGTTTTGTGTATGTGTGTGTGATTCCAATTAGCTCGCTAAACTGCGAAGTTGTTTTTGTATCGCTCAATCGGTCACTTTGCTAAAGAACAAGTGCTTCATTTTCAACCTATGCAATGGTATTTAACAAAACAACATAAAAAGGACCAAAAACGTGATTAAAATCGGACTTCTAGAACCGAAAATCGGCTATGAAAAAAAAAACTAACGATATTAACATCCCTATTTGGTAAGTAATCGTTAGCTCCAAAACCTGGCTACGCCACTGATTGTAGATATCTGTAAAAGTGCTGTTGATGTTTTTGTAACTTTTGAATTTATATTTAATTTGGTGGTTTTCCGAAGTAATTTATACTTTGGCATCTGCTAGCACATAAAAGAAATATAAACAAACATTCACTAAAACTTGTACTGTTATATATATACACGTGGTTATGCCCGTCAAAATGACGGAGAAACGAATGATAACGATGTGTTTTGTTAAAAGAGAAAGATAAAATAACTAACACTATTACAATAAAAATTGTAGTGAGAACGTATCTTTCGGTATTTATTTTGTTTTTGTTTTTTTTTAAATTGTTTACGGTCTTCTGCCTTCGTAACATGCTTAAAAATTATTGTGCTCAAGCGTGTGGTATTAAAACGTAGGGAAAGGGAAACCATTCTGAAATGGCGCTCAGTGTATAACCTTAACATACGGTTATTAGTAATAGGCCTACGTTTATTTAAAAAAAAACGAATTAAGCAATATTGTTTATATAATAAAATTTTCTTGTGGAGGACGTTTCCGATTCATATATTTAACTTTTGTACCGATCGGTCAAACGGCCTAGGAGCCTTTATTTTATGTATAAATAAAAAAATAAACAAACACTTATATAAACAAACTAACTGTAATTATGTATATGATTATATGATATATATATATATATATATATATATATATATATAAACAAGATCAAATCCCCGGCTTCGCACACGTATAAAATATAATTATTAGATTTTACTGACTAAAAACATTTTAGGAAAGCTTTAAATTCAGAAATTCTTTACAATCTTAAAAAAAAAGTTACATTATTGGACATTTTTTAAAATTGTAAGCTAATCAGTTGCGAATCATACCCAGGTCGCCCGGTGGTAGTCGGAAACGCTAACTACTTAGCTTGGAAAGGCAAAAGTAAAATAAGATACAATAAGATCACGTGACTTTAAATTAACCAATGGGATCGGAATCCACACACACAGTCCAGTGCCGTTGCTAGGGATTTTGGGGGCCCGGAGGGCTTGGCCTGTTTAGGGGCCCCTGCATTTTGACATTCGACATTATGACATGAGAAAAAAACAATTCGGACACTCCTTTGGGGGCCCCCCTCAAGTAGGGGCCCGGGGGGACTTTCGGATTTGGACCCCCCCTCCCCCACCCTAGCTACGCCACTGACACAGTCTACTTTATATATATATATATATATATAGAGAGAGAGAGAGAGATCTATATATATTTGTTAATTTAAACTCAGGAATAAAGTTGTTTATTTCATAACTGTTTGTTTTTCTGTACTACTTAACTAAAGTACCAGATTATTCGATTTTAAAAATGATAAACACCAAACGACTTGAATATTTTAAATGGTCTGAGATTTTAATTAGTTCGTTCTATGATTTTTTTAAGCTTTATAGTAGACCTGTTGTTTAACTTTCTAAAACAAACGGTGCCGATAAAACATTTTAGAACCATCGTGGTCACAGCTAAACGAGACGAAGGTCACAGCGTGCTGTGTCCTAATCTGTCAAAGACGAGTATCCCTTATCATACTTGGTTGTTTCAGATTTCTCTTTCATTGAGTCCGGGTTGAGAAAGTGGTACAAACGTTTAGGTAATGTATACTATTTTAATGTGTTTGTATGTATTTATGTGTGTATGTATATTATGTGTGTGTATGTATGTATATGTGTGTATATGTATGTTTGTTTGTGTGTATGTATGTGTTCGCAAATTAGAGAGTTCACATACACCGACTAAAAGGCAGTTTTTATATCTATAACCGTCAATATTTGTATCTCTTAAATTTTTGTCTCGTTATGTTTTCTTATTATGATCTAATATTTTAAACTTTAAGTAGTATGTTTTTATTATTTTATAATACAACTGAACAACAGAGATCACATTTGATCACAACAATACAACATGACACTAGTAAGTAAAACAAAAATTTAAAAAAGTTTTTTTTGTGATTTAGATCAAAGAAATATTTTTTTCGTTGTTTTTCTTTACCAAACCTGATAACTCACCGTTATATTTTATTGTAAACTACCTTTATTAAGTAGTCTTTACTTAAAAGGCATTAACCGATTGTGCATCCATTATTTCTTTAAAAGTAATATCCAGTAGATAGGAATGGGCAAATTGATTTGGTTGATCTTCTAAACAACCCACACATACATTAAGTTCCTGCACCAAAGTTCCTGCACCAAATTCCAAAGTTGTTTAATTAGTCTATAGAGTGATAAAAAGAAATACTATATAAACAATAGTTTAAGAAAAAAAGATTAGTTATATAGTAAGCATAGCTAGGTCGACAGAGAGAGGGAGAGAGAAGGAGTGGGCGGAAGGGATGTGTATTCATATGGTGGATCCACGTGTTCCGCGTGCTGTTCAGCCGGAAAACAAGATGGTGTCCAATGCACGTGGCGTCCAAGAGGGTATACAAGTGGTATAACTGTGTATATAATAAGATGGGCCGCTTGCTCTATTTTTAGAGCTTATATCTTTTTTTTTTCCATGCGCATCCAATAACGCTGTCTTAATTGAGTTCCACGCTTTTACGTCTGCCTTTAGAATGCCGCTGCATACACAACTTTCTATTTTAATTGTAATATTTCACTGAGAAAATCATGGCGATTAAATAAATTGGAAGTGTACAATAATAATGGGAAACGGGAATTCCGAAATGAAGTCATTCGAGTCATTAAATAGCAGAAATATTAAAGCAAGCGGTCCATCTTATTATAGTCTCTGGTCTGTCCACTACAGCAGAAATCGGCAACTTTTGATAATAGTGTGCCAAACGAGAATTTCTAATGCATTCAGCGTGCCAACAGCCTAAAAGATATCCTTCTATATTCTTGTGGAAGAGACCTGAATTTCTTTTTCTTTTAGAGATCTTTCGCGTGCCATTGACAATCGCTCTGTGTGCCAAGTCTGGCACGCCTGCCATAGGTTGCCGACCCCTGCACTACAGAATACAATAACTGGTTTTCAAACCTATAAATTGTTCGTGTCAAACATTCTTTACGTGGATCTACTATCTGTGTCTGCTGGTCATACTGTGATGTCGTGGGACTGTAAGTTGCTATTTAGTGACTGTTCAACACTTTCACTAACAATCTCTTCGAGGCTTTGACAAAGTTAATAACACTCTCCAGGAACAGTAAAATATATAGATAAGTTTATTCACACACATATATTTTTATGTCCTCACAATTCATGTGAATATCCATGCACAATGATATCTGTATATAAAATATATATTCACTCAATAGCATTGCAATTTACACAATAGAATTTACAGAATAGATTCACAGAGATCTCTCATATTATATCCATTACAAAATCTCTACAGAAAAATACAGCTCCTCTCTCACAAGAGCTCGTTGCACACACTGCTTTCTCCTCTCAAAATCACCTGACCAAGTCAAAGTCATAAAAGTCATGTCTCACTAAAAAGCATGCAGATCTAACAAGAGTTCACAATCTAGATTCTTCTAAACAATACACACACTAGCAATACATGGTCAAAGGGATGTAACTTAAAAAAAGACACAAACTATTGTTTGTTTTGCTTCACCTTGATCATATTAATTAGATCACTGACAGGGACCATGCATTGAATTGAATGAACTATTCCGGGGTTCACCTGGTGAACCCTGACACTGAGACTCACAATATGAGAATGGACCCACTAAATAAATGAATGCAGTATTTCTTAAAAACATTTGGCATTCTTTAAAAAGTCCAGCATAAATTTTTACAGCTGATGAAAGGTACAGTATAAAAATGTAAAAAAAAATATCTTATTCACATAAGATAACTAGCTCAACACATTGCAAAACAGAGTAATAAAGGGTTACCCAAAGTCTATACTATATCAGCCTGAAAACTTTAAACAAATTATTCGCTTCATCAAATTACTCTATGCTGAGGCGTACCTTGTCCCTTATGCGAGAACAAATACATATAAGTACTCTTTCTTCCCGAGTGGCATTCGGGCATGGAATGGGTTGCCTGAACAAACCAGGAAAACCAGTAACTTAATATCATTTAATACATTAATAAAAATGCAAGACTACACCACGGATGAGCGTATGACGCAATAATCTTCCTTTATAGAAGGAGCGTCTGTAATGTATAAGATAAGATTTTAATGTCCATTTACCTTGGCGCTCACGCCCTGCTATATCTCCGACACTGACTCGAAGTGATTGAAAACATTTTTCTTGAAATAAAATTCACAAGACTGGCATGACAAAGAGAATAACACAGATCGTGTTGAATTGTGCTCTGTATTATGATTTTATTAGTTACAAATTATATGTAGAAAAAAAAAAAAGTTAATTGTCTTCTTATGTTTTTGAAAAGCAAAAGTGTATTGTTAATGGTTAGTTGTAACATACCAACTCATGTTGTGGTGAATTGCGCGTAAAAACACATATTATATCTTTTGGCTAATTCAAGTCATCGTTTATAGTTAATAATGGATCGGAATTTACGTTCATTGTGCTAGATTATATGTAATAATAATAATAATAATATTTGTATAGCGCATTTAACATACAACCATGAACACGGGTATAATCTCTAGACAAGGACTACTGAAGACAGGACATGCAGACTTGAATTTCTGACTTAGCTAGCTAAGGCCAGTTTTTTTAACAGTAGCGATACACTCCCTTTGTCGCGCTTATATATGAAGTAAACTATTATTAAGTAACTAACATAATTAATGTCAATAATGTCAATAATGTCAATAATGTTAATGCGCAGGGCCGTTTACTAATGAGGGGTTAGGATTGAGAGGGTTTAAAAGAGCATTTGAATATTATTTAAGATCTATTTAGATGATAAAATGATTAGGGCCGTAAACATGATACCCTATATATATATATGTGGTTGGTGTTGACGGTTTCGTGTGGGGGGTCACCTAAGGAATAAAATAAAGACTAAGAATAAAGCTAATTGATGATTTGAAACCTTAAAAACGTAGGACAAATCAAATAAATGAATCATTAACCGACCTAACATATCAGTAAGACGCTAGTGGTCTAAGCATGTTAACTAAGGTAAATACTGAAATAATGAGTTTTGAAGTTCTTTTTGAAAGTATCAGTAGAGCTTGTTCGCCTAAGTTGAATGGAAAGTTGATTCCACAACTTCGGACAGGATAATGAGAAGGCTCCAATGCCAACGGTCGCCAGGGAGACACGGGACACATCCAGAAGAGAGAAAGTGCGTGTCTCATTGTGCACCAGAGGCGTATTTAGACTTGTTCCATATGTTCAACGGAAAATGGGCCCCACATACAGGGGGGCCCCCACACATCCCAAAAAACAGTCTAACAGAACAATGTCTGAAGGCAGGGGAGAGATCACGAAGGCCCCCCAAATTAAATTTGGCCTTTGAGAACAGGGCCCCCCACAATCCTAAATACGGACATGGTGTACACACTAAAAGTTGACTATCTGGAGGCGTCAGATTTCAAATAGTTTGACTTATGCGCTTTTCAGTTTACTTTTGTGACTTAAACATTGTAGGGCTTTGTACTGATAACGCAGAGAACGAGTGCTTTTCTCGGCAAGTGCCAATGCTGTGCTGGCTGAGAGGAAGTGTTCTTACGTTACTTGTGTCGTCGACACATTTTGACGAGCGTCTGGCGGAATTTCCTGCTGATGGCGCAGTACAGTAGGAAGTTGACGCTGGAGTTGACCATGACCAATACGTTGTTGATGTAGTTGAGGCCAATGTACAAGGGCCTCTGCATTATCCATTGGCGACCCTTGGAGGCAATGGTCAGTGCAAGGGTGACGCCGACGGAGTGGCACATGACGAAGACTAGAACGGTGGCCACGACGATGGCACTGACGTGTAGAATGTCCACGTTGGAGGAGGTCGAGTCCTTATTGCGCAGCATTCGGCGCCTGTGGGTGGCCAGGAAGTAAATGAGAAACGAATCGGCCACCATCAAGAGGAACACTGGTAGGATGACAGCCAGCACGATGTTGGTTACGTGGACGTATTTGTCGTACGCGGGATTGAGGATTAGGTTCGTTGGCAGCAAGGGTCGAGCGGAGCTCAAGTCAGGGTTGGGAACGTACTCGAAGAACTTGCTGAAGTGGAAGGCAATCGACAAAAGGAAGATACCGACTATGGTAAACCTAGCTTTCCGAACTGTGCAAATTAGCTTAGGGTGAAGCATGAAGCGAAGGGAGATGAATCTTTCGGTTGTCACTGCCACGGTCAACCAACTTGTACAGGTGATGAAAACGTTTGCCATGCCGTATCTGGGTAAAGAACATTGAACAAAGTTACTTACTTATTTAAATTTTATTTTCTCTTTTGTATTACCTTATAAACAACTTAAATTTATAGGTGAATGTTAATGATAGCTTTACAAAGTTGTCTAGGTGATAATTTTCATAAATTGGTTTAGGCCATGTCTATCTAGTTTGAGCTAATTATTTCTATGAATTCTGCAACTATCTTTCTATTTATATAATTTGGGAATTAAAAGCACTCCACGCACAAACAGAGCTAATAAAATGTGTTTACGCATTCTTGACATACTGTAATGAGGATTATAGCATTCCTCTACGTTATGGGTAGTAAAATTTTCAATGTAAGATCGAATTATATTAGATTCAAATTTATTACCTGCATGTTGGCTAATTTGAATGCAACTTCCTCAACCTACCTGATAAGAGTGTAGAACCGAGAAAAGAGTTTGTACGAGCTCCTCGAGGCGACATCAGCGTTTAGCCCAAAGAAAACAGGAACCTGGAGAGTCAGGAGAAGCAGGTCCGAGACCGCCAGTGCCGTGAGGAAAGACATTGTGGCGCCGGACATCTCCCTCCTGGTCAGCACGCACAGGCTTAAGGCGTTTCCGCAGATGCCCAGGCAGCATACGATGGGCGTCAGAATGTGTTCACAGGTGAACTGGATCCTCAGGTGAAGGGAGTCTGAAGGCATCAAAACGGATATGTTGGAGTAGTTCGTTTCGTTTAACTCCATTTTAATTTAAGATTGCAGGCTGGGCGTCTTCAACTGAACAGATAACTGTTCACCACACCTTTTCAAGAAGTTTGTGAAGATTTGCGATTTCTCGCGATGCCAAGTTATATTATTACCCTTCTAAGCTTATAACAATGAAGACATGATTGTATTTGATAACTTCTTTTATACTTTGTGTGTGTGTAAAATCCGGCGGTTAATTGTAACATAAATTAATATTTAAAAATCTTATTGTTTTAACATTTACTGCTCTCAAACTCTAAACTCTAAACAATAAACATCCGTTATGTATCAATATTTAGGCTTACATATCACACAGTGATGCATGGAACAATCTTACTCGGCTTCTATACTGGTCGAAATGATATATAGATGTATAGACACGAAGCAGGTTTTTTTTTTGCTTTTTCGTGCAAGTGGTGGTAAAAATAGACTTACAGGCAGATAATGCCACTCATGGGAGGGAGGGGTCAGAATCTGATTGCCCCCCCCCCCAACCCACCCAAAAATGTTGCTGGAGCTCATGTCGATAAAAATAAAACACAATGCTTCATATCTAACTCGCCCCGCCCCCCTTCCACCAACACACTCTTCCCCGTTTTCACTGCATCGTACCTCCCACTATGTATATATATATAGATAGAGAGAGAGAGAGAGAGAGAGAATATGTGTGTGTGTTTGTTTGTGTTTGTGTGGGTTTGACCTGACCTAGCCAAAAGTTTCAATTGTGTGTCACCAATATATTTCTTGTATACAGTGGCGTATTCACGGGGTGTAACAGGGGAAACGTGAGACAACGTTCAGAAAAGTGGAGCCAATTAAATTTAGGACTAAAAACTGTTGCATTTTCAATGATAAAAGATTGGGCTTTTTTTTAAGAATTATGACGCGACTTTTAAAGAAAAAAAAAGAGTGGAAAATTCCAGTGTCGAAAGACAATCAACAAATATACTGAATTAGAGTTTAATGTCTTATGAATTATTACTACTTTACTCTTTGCACGTCTGTGGTCTTGTATTTCTAGGTTTAGTGATTTGACTATTGGTGTTACTCTGTCAGTTGTGAATATTCGCCAGTAATGAGCCTTTGTGGAACTCCTGAGTTTACAATTCATGGTGGTGCCTTAGAGACATTAATTTTTACTCCACCAATCAGAAAGTTTTGAATCCACTGATGGTAGGGACCAGAAATTACACAAATATTTAAGGGTTTTTGTATTGTAAATTTTTTTTAGTAGACTTTATCGAATGCTTTGCAAATATCTAGTAATATAACATAAATTTGGTTTGGATTTTCTAATCATTCGGACAAGTAATCTATCAAACCTATTAATCACGTTTTACGTGATCGTTTTTTATTGAAGCCATGTTTGTGTTGGTACAGTACATTTAGTTTGCCCGGGTGAATTACCATGTTCTTGCATTTAGGAAACTCCGGTTTAGGCAATATACAGTAACGGCTTATACAATAAATATATCATTCTTTTAACAGCTCGAGTGTACAGCATTTCTGTTTAAATTATTTTAAAAAAAAGAAATAAATAAGGATAAATAATTTAAATTCTTTATAAGGTAAGTGGGCCCTTAAAAAAAAAGAAAAAAATGAGCTCTAAAACCTGGATACGCCACTGATTGTAGATATCTGTGAAAGTGATGTTGATGTTTTTTAACGTTTGAATTTATATTTAATTTAATGGTTTTCCAAAGTATTTTATACTTGACATTTTTAGCAAATGTATGCATTAACATTCACTACTATGTTCACATGATATATATATATATATATTCTTATACATATGCCAGGGTCAGGGCGACCAGAAACAATTAAAAAGAACAAAAACTAAATACCGAAAAGAAACGTTCTCACTCCAGTTTTTATTGTAATATTGTATTTTGTCTTTCTCTCTTAACAAAACACATTGTAGTCATTCTTTTCTCCGTCATTTTGACGGGCACAACCACTAGTATATATATATATATATCTGTATAGTCCAACTATGGAATCAAGTTGTTTTTTTCATAACTGTGTTTTTTTTTTTTTGCATTTCACTACTTAAGTACCATTGTAATTATACTTATAAAAGATAAACATTTCCCAGAACTGAATAATCGAAACAGGATGTAATTTCGTGTCTCGTTCATTACGCGTCAACCAAAATATCTGTATAAGTGTATTTGTAGCCTATAGTTAGTTTAGTGTCTGTCCTCATCTTCTATATGTCAACTTGCACTGCAAGTAATAACTTCTCAAAGTAAATGTACGCTCAGTCATAAGTAGCATACGTAGCCGACCGATCCCTTCCGCCCTGCAGGAGTTTTGAACCTAGTGGGAGTAATAATGTTCTATTTAGCAAGGAAGTCTGTAAACTTATAAACGAAGCGCCTGTGACTGCGTGCATTACGTCCATTTAAAAGAAAAGTTTTGGCATTTGGAGAGACATACACAAATCAATATTAAAAGGAAACGTTCCCTAAATGTATGTATTAACTAAACATAAGAAGAGGGGAAAATACAATAGCAAAGAAAACAAAGATATTCGCTTATTCACAGATAATCTTGCAGATAGAGCAAGGTCATACAATAGCAAAGAAAACAAAGATATTTGCTTATTCACAGATAATCTTGCAGATAGAGCAAGGTTATACAATAGCAAAGAAAACAAAGATATTCGCTTATTCACAGATAATCTTGCAGATAGAGCAAGGTCATACGATAGCAAAGAAAACAAAGATATTCGCTTATTCACAGATAATCTTGCAGATAGAGCAAGGTCATACAATAGCAAAGAAAACAAAGATATTCGCTTATTCACAGATAATCTTGCAGATAGAGCAAGGTCATACAATAGCAAAGAAAACAAAGATATTCGCTTATTCACAGATAATCTTGCAGATAGAGCAAGGTCTTACAGAATGGCAATCAGCTCAGAAAAGAGTAAAATAATGTTCAGCACCACATATGTCAGAAGTGCAAACATCATATTGAACAGAAAACAACTGGAAGAAGTACATAATTTCTCAAATATCTAGGAGCAATCCTATCCGTAGACGGAAGCTGTGAGTCAGAAATTGTAGCAAGGATTGGGACTGCAATGGCTCGCCTAAACAGAATATGGACTAGCAAAAGCATTAGTCTCACAACAAAGCTCAAATGAAACCATTTTTTTATTATTTCTGCAGGCATCATGATCATTTTTGGTGTATAGTATTGATAGGTCCGAGCACACATTTTCTTTTTGCAATAGTCTTTTGTGGATCTTCTCATTAAGCTTTGAATATATTATCCTAAGGTGGGTAATACATCTTTATTGCTCTTTTTGATGCAAACTTGGCTGGTGTTGGGTTTCTTATTTCTCGCAGTCGTCTGAGTCACAGCCGTATATTTTTCACTTTGTGAATTGATATCCAAAACATTTAGGTGTTGTTGTTGTTTCGTTTTTTTTTTGTTTTTTTTTTTGGGGGGGGGGGGGAGGGGGGGGACTTGGAAGGTCCATACTTTCTATCAATAGGCATTGTTTATTAAAAGCAAAAACACCAACTGAATCACAGAATTCAAAAAAATCAATTTAAACAAGATTCAAACGGAAATAGCCAAAGTTACGAGAAACTCATTATTTAATTATTCAATGGGAGTTTTTTTTTTATTTTATTTATTACCCTATTTTGTGTCCGAAACATTTTTTCTCCATTTTTTTTTGGTGTGTTTTTTGTTTGTTTTAGCATCCTGGGAGCCAACCCTTTCTCTCTTGAAATGCCAATAACTAGATACCTTAAAAACTGTATGAAAATTATTACGAACTGTCAAAAAGAGAAATTTTTGCTGAATAAAATTTTTTATAATGAGATTTTTATGAAAATTATGGGTACCGCCTTAAATACTTCACTTTAAGGTCAAAGAAATTGCAATATTTTACTCTGAGAACCTAGCCATTGCAATATGTTATTCTGAGAACCTAGCCATTGCAATATTTTATTCTGAGAACCTAGCCATTGCAATATTTTATTCTCAGAACCTAGCCATTGCAATATTTTATTCTGAGAACCTAGCCATTGCAATATTTTATTCTGAGAACCTAGCCATTGCAATATTTTATTCTCAGAACCTAGCCATTGCAATATTTTATTCTCAGAACCTAGCCATTGCAATATTTTATTCTGAGAACCTAGCCATTGCAATATTTTATTCTGAGAACCTAGCCACAGTGGCGTAGCTAGGGAGGGGCAGAGGGGACATATGTCCCCGGGCGCCACATGAGGGGGCGCCAAAATGAGTATTAAAACTAATTATTTAATTTTACTTTTATTTTTATGTAAACTAATGTATCCCAAATACGTTTGTAAGATTGAATTACGGAACTCCACAAATATCTTCATTACAAACCAGTTGGCAAGCCTGATTTTTGCGCCCCCATTGAGCATTAAGGGGCGCCATTCTACTCATACAACAAATGACACATCCACAATGTAGGATTGCTGATGGCGTTTTTTTAAACAAAGATCAGTTCGGGTTCAAATATTATTCTTCATATACTGAAAGTGGCATCTGGTTTTAACAATATACAGGTTGGATAATTTCGAGTCGAATATATTTAGCATGAGTACACTCAGCTAAACTGGATCCAGTTGTTATCACATTTTTTGGAACAGATGAAAGTATATATTTGTTTTTCTCTCGTTCAACAACTCTTTGGGAAGAATAAAAAAGAGTTGTGCCAATCACAGTGAAGAGGGAGTCTGAAACATGCTGGAGTGTACGATCAGATGCTGTAAAAGCTATTTATGAAGTACTAGATGAACTAGTAGGGCTGTTGGAAAAATTATCAGAAGATGCAACTATGACGCCTGACACCAGAAGTGATGCAGAAACTTTGCTGGCAGGTATAAGCTTATTAAACTTTAACTTCCTAGGTTTGTTACATTTCTGGAACATCATACTTGGAAAAATTGATCGTGTCCAGAAACGGTTGCAGGACCCCTACTATGAATTTCAAGGAAGCAGCATCTGATCTTGAATCGCTGGAGCAATAACTTCTCTGATTGTCAACATTTGTGATAATTTGAGCCAGGTTGCAGTAAATGGAAAAACAAGATGCACAACTTGGGGAATCGAGGTTGACAGAAGGATTAGATGACAAAGGAGGATGCCTGGAGAATTAGAAAGAGATGCAGGCCTTTCTGCAGAAGAAGAAATTGCATGTGTTATGAACAGCGTAATTGATAGACTCAGGAGATATCAATAAGGTTTTTACGTCTAAAAAAGCTAAACACCAAATTAGGATTTTTACTAGACGTCAAAACTCTTCTCACTGAGACAAATGTCGATACACTTCGTCAAAATTGCTAAATTTCTACAACATTGACGTCAATGGTCACGAATTGTGCACAGCAATCGGAGACTGCCAAATGACGTATTTCCGAATCTGCGTTCTTCACTGCAAATACTTCTAAGATTGCTGTTTCAATAGCAAGCTGGGAGCGGTTCTTCAGCAAACTGATGCTTATTTTGTCTTATTTACATGGTTCAATGGACAAGCTCGTCTGAGTCAGTGGTCGGCAACCTATGGTCCCCGCGTCAAACTTGGCACGCAGAGCGATTTTCAATGGCACGAGAGAGACTTCCAAGAGGTGTTTTTTTATTGATGAAAAAACAAACATTTTCCAGTTCTTAATGAGGAAAACTGACTGTTGAAAACGATGTTTCTGAAAGACAGAGCGACACATTTCAGTTAGTTGAACGCATTTGCAAGCACGGGTTAAATCAAGTGGGTTAAATGGACAAACAATTAATGCAGGAAATGTTTATTTACAACTGTTTAGTGTAAATCAATTGTATAGCTCTAATAATTAAATATTGTAATGAATCCCATAATGCTGGATTTATACAAAGAAATAATAATTAGTCAGTAATATTGTTATATTACAAAACATAACTTGTTTGGCATCAATATTGAATCAAAATTAGAAACTTTATTTGAATTAAAGGGAGATAATTAGCCCGTTTTATTTATGCTAATATTTCTAATATTGTGTTTCTTATTTTTCTTTTCTAATAGACTAAACAGCCTACAACTTATAACGTTATAATGACCAAACTGTAAAATGTAGTTGAAAATTATATAAATATTAGATCTATATGACTAAAACATTTTATGCACATTTTTTAAACATTACATTAACTACCCAGTTTGTATGATTACTACAGATGAATTCCGCTCTACTACATTATCATCTATACTATTTTGAGCTTTGAGCAAATTAAAGACAATCTCAGTTAAACTGAGAATAAACTATCATCAATATTACCAGTTGCTAGATCCTTATCTGGACAACCAAATAATAATGTTTACAAAATCATTAGCCTACCCAAAAATGTGAACGTTTGGTAATATTATTTTTTTGGTATAAATGCAAATAACAAGGTTGATAATCACAAACGCGTTAACTATTGTTATTAAATATAAAACGCTTTAACGATTTTTTTCTATAAATTTCCTTTGCGTTTAGCCTTGGTTTTGCTACGGAGTTAAATTGTCTTATAAAAAAAAATAAATTAAGTATAATAAAGCAGGTTGACTTTTAGGCTGTTGGCACGCTGAATGATTTAGAAATCCTAGTTTGGCACACAATTAGCAAAAGGTTGCCGACCCCTGGTCTGAGTGATCTTGCACTCCTCAGCATCGAAAGAGAAACACTTGAGAATATTAATTGTGACAACGTGATGGACGAGTTTGCGACTGTCAAATCAAGGAGGATCAATTTGTTGTAGACTATGTCTATTCCAGTCATGTATAATTAGTAGAATATATATTTTTTTCCAAATAAATTGTTTACAATCGTATAGAGACTTATTAGTTTGTATTCTATTTCATTAAAATACCAGATACTTCGAAAATGATTCATATGAACCGTAAAATTTCAAAATTTTCTTGGGGGCTCAGTGAACTCCCCAGACTCTATCGGTCCGAGAAGGGGCGCAGACATTGTGTCATGTCAGTCATGTCCCTGGGCGCAGACGACCCTAGCTACGCCACCGCCTAGCCATTGCAATATTTTATTCTGAGAACCTAGCCATTGCAATATTTTACTTTAAGAATTCAGTCATCGAAATGTTTCACTTGATAAATTAGCCATTGCAATATTTCACTATTTCACTATGTTTTAGATAGTTAATTTCATTTTAATGATTAACTACTTTTTCTCTGACATGTAATGAATTCTAATAAAGGAAGATAATACGAAAAAAATGCCATTGAGTGCTTTTATTTAGCCTAGATAGGAATGGCTAGACTATAAATCGATTTTTATGTTCATGTCTAGCTTTCCAGAAATGGCGAGGTTGATGGAACTGCAGTTGTATGGTTTCGTCCGAGCGGTCAACCAATCGATAGCCACGCTATCACCTTTCAACAGTGGAAGTATGTACTTTGTGATGTTTGAATTGTATTCATTCAACCATTCCACCTAAGTAATGGGGAAAAAAGAATATTTATAATGAAATCGATTTAAGGTGTTTTCGTTTTTGTTGTAATTTTTAATGCTGTGTCAACGTTTAAATATCGGTAAGTTTAAAAATTGCAACTAAACAAAATACTCAACCTGTCTTTGGTTCAACAATTTATATTCTATAAGGTTCGGTTCGAACGGTACAAATGTAATTGGGTCAAACTGCAGGAAACTCGTGTTAGCTGTTTTGTACTGTAAAAGTAATAAAAGGGAAGCCACTTGGAAACATATTTGTACAAATAATAAACACAGTTATTCCCCTTCTATAACAAGTTAAGTATGTTAATTAATACGAAACTTATACATTGAAATACTTTTGTGGATTAGACAAAGGAAAAACTATCATCACAATACACGGATATTCTGTTTTATTTAGTTAAGTCTAGACATTACTGAATAATATTAACTACGGTTTCCTTTAAAAAAAAAACAAGGTTTAAAGATGAAAAATGTACAATTAAAATAGTTGCAGTGTTTTTGTAAACATGTCTACAGCATAGTATAAACAAGTCTATACTTGACATGGTGTGCAATGAATTAAACGTGCTTCGTGTAAAAATAGTTTTTTCAGAGATACATTTACAACACGATTTAAACTTAAACTTTCCATTCACCTGCACTCAGATAACAATAACAAACTGAACAAAATTATTGTTCTGACCTTTGGTAAAAATGGAACAATGTTAAATGAACCTTCCAGCCTTATGCCGAACTTTCCCTCTTCGTAATAAGCAGGCTCTGTGGAGAGATTGAAGAAAAAAACAACAAACAAGTGTATAGGATAAAATGTGATTTTTTTTTTTTTCATGTTCTGTCATGCTATTTTTTTAATTTATTTACAACGGTAGAGTAGTTATATTTCAATAACATCTTGTCTACAGGAAAACTCGATCCGGATTTAATGCCGTTCATTGTAATAGCATTGGCGGCACAAAGCCGAACCTATCTTATCTTCTAAACTTATACGTTAAACACGCTCCTTATATACAGAAGATTGTTGCGTCCTACGCTCATCCGTGGTCCGAGTCTAGTCTTGCATTTTTATTAATGTTTTAAATAATGTTAATTTACTGGTTTTCCTGGTTTGTTCAGGCAACCCATTCCATTCCCGAACGCCACTCGGGAAGAAAGAGTACGTATATGCATTTGTTCTCGCATAAGGGACAAGGAAAGTGTTTTTGTCTTTATGTTATCTGAGCTTTGCAACAGGTTGTTATTGGAATGTATTTCTAAATTAGAGTTTAATGCCTTATGTATTATTACTACTTTACTCTTTGCCTTTCTGTCCTCTAAGGTTTCTTGGTTTAGCAATAATCTTCTTTATAGAAGGAGCGTCTGTAATGTATAAGAAAAAATAAGATAGTAATTTGACTAATGGTGTTACTCTTGTCGATTGGGAATATTCACTTGTTATGAACCTTGAAGCTCTTTTTTTTTTAATTTGTTCTAATTTTATGAATGTTTTCTTTAGTTGATGGGTCCCATTCTTCTGCTTCTATTAGCCAGTCTGCAGAGCTGTTTGCTCTTTTGCAGTCAGTACCAGACAAACATATTTACATGTCTTATGGGTTCCATGCAGATGCTACATATTCTTGTATAGGGCTAACCTATATCTGAATCGGATTAAATTGATCAGTTTGCAGGGCAGATTTGGTATGAACGATGGGTGCCTATGGTCAACTACGAACAAAGGAATAATCTGCCCGCACACGACCGGTCTTGACCCTTAACATATGCTGACAATGTTAGAAATTAATAACTCTATGCTCGTGAAGTCATGTTGTTGTTGTTGGGTTACCATGGGGACGTGACCTATCAAGTAAATAACCATACAGCTAGAAAGTTTATTTTCGGCAAAATCATCCATCCTTTTAGATCTAGAATTCGCTACAGCTACAGGTATGTCATACTGATATATTTCTTCAAATCTCAGCTAATAATCCATCCTTTTAGATATATAATTTGCTACAGTTACAGGTATGTCATACCGATATTATTATTCAAATCTCAGCTAGTCATCCATCCTTTTAAATTTAGAATTCGCTACAGCTACAGGTATGTCATACTGATATATTTCTCAAATCTCAGCTAATCATCCATCCTTTTAGATCTAGAATTCGCTACAGGTATGTCATACTGATATATTTCTTCAAACCTCAACCAACCACCCATCCGTTTCGCAAACGTGTTTTCGTGATAGATTCATTAGGGCTAGATCTGGTGAATAGCTTATAGGCTTTCATTTGAGAAAGTGCTGGTTTGGCCCGAAATTCCCCATGATTTTTTTTTTAAATGTTTGATTGCATGTTCTAGTTGTCATTGCATGCTGTAGTTGTCTTTGCATGTTCTTGTTGTCATTGCATGTTCTTGTTGTCATTGCATGTTCCAGTTGTCATTGCATGTTCTTGTTATCATTGCATGTTCTTGTTGTCATTGCATGTTCCAGTTGTCATTGCATGTTCTTGTTGTCATTGCATGTTCTTGTTGTCATTGCATGTTCTTGTTGTCATTGCAGGTTCTTGTTGTCATTGTATGTTCTAGTTGTCATTGCATGTTCTTGTTGTCATTCGTCCTTATCTCTAAATAAAGGCCTACAGGCAAGATGGAGCAAAATATGTTATAAATAGCTCTGTATTTAGTTTCCTAGACGAATTGTGAGCACTCCCCCTTGCATTGTTGAATCTGCTCTGGATGTGACTACTTAATTTTTGTTATCAATGTCTCTTTCGGGTGTTTGGTCTGTGTGTCAGGACTGAGAAACCTGTTCGAAAAGTCTGTTTTGAATGTCAGTTATGAATGTCTTTTCTTAAAGTCTGTTCTAAATGTATTTTAACTCACCCAATGCCCAAATTCGGTTAGCTGTCAACGGCTGATTGACTTGAGAATAGTGGAAATATCCAGGCCCTGTCCAAAAAAAATATATATAATAAATTTAAAATATCCATTTCACACCATGTTCGCGGGTAAGTTTTTTCAACTGTTTACAAAAAAAGGATTGCGGTGGCCAGCAAAATGCCCAACAGCCACTACTTTTGAACACAAAATGCCATGTAATTATTTAAGGCGCGAAGACTCTGTCACGCCTTCCATTCCCGAGCATTTAGTAATAGAGGTTTGAGCTAGATCACCGAATCACAGAGATTCCTAACATTCTACAGGGCATAAAAAAATAATCCTAACTTTTATGGTGCAAATGTTGAAGTTAAAACCCTACTGGAGTCCAGTCACCAAAAGACTCATTACATCATTACCACCGCTGTTCTACGTTTCACGGCACACGTTCTTATTTTTAATAGCGTCGTTCAGCCACCAGACCTGTGTACCCTTCTATTTCTTTTCTTAACCCTTCCCGTACCGACCTACTTTCCCATGCATCCCTTCAGTCCCACTATATACGCGCCCGGGACTGAAAGGGTTAACCGCAATGTAGCATCTCAGTCATTACCTTCGTGAACGGCCAGGTAAGCTCCAACACCATGACCTGTCGCGTGGTCGTAATCCAGCCCGACTTCCCAAAGTTGATGAAAAGTCAATGCATCGATTTCGTATTCTAGAAAAAAAAAATGTTAATATAAAATCACCTTCTCATGTATCAACCTTTAGAGAATGTAATGAACGAGCTTTGGACGATTTAAGACCTGACTTTTGGCTTTAAAAGAATAAGATGTCATCAAGGCAAATAACGTACAATTTATTCTTATACATCCACCTTCCTTTGTTGAACCCTTACTTGTCTTGGATCCCTTTTTATATGCGTAAGTTCTAATTAGCTTTACTACGACAGAGAAGTGGTGTAGAGAGATAGATAGACTTTTAATCTTTACACATTTTCATTGACTCTGAGTTTCAGTCTTGTAGCACGTTTCCATTAACGCTTTGTGAAATGTTCTTTTTTTTTTTTTCTGAATGAGAACTATTGTTGCTGGGGGGATATTATGTAACGAATTGATCGTTAGTAAGCCGGTGAGAATTAAAATGTGTTCCACAATAAAAGATGACCCAATATCAGTAAAACGGTTGGATTTTATATAACGAATGGTTTAGCTGATGTTTGCAAATTATAATATAACCGAGAGAAGGTAAAAATAATGTTTCATTTTTTTATACATAGTGATACAATTACATACAAGTGGGAAAACGTCGGTTCTATTGGCTAAATTAACTGTTCTTTTATTTTTCAATGTTGATTTTCGTTAATAAAAAGCGCTTTCAAATGGTAATATATCAATAATGAAATGTCGTTTCCAAAGGTCTTATTGCTGCCTAACTTTTGATGTATATTATAATGTAGGGCTTTATATAATTTGATATGCTATTGATTTAGTGCTTAAGTTTTAATTTCCTAATCTACACTTATACTTTCCTGATGTAGCCTTTTAATTTCCTTATCCACCCATATAATTTCCTAATCTACCCTTAAAATTTCATATTCTAGCCTTGTAATTTCTTTATACACCCATATAAGTTCCTAATCTACCCTTATAATTTCTTAATCTACCCTTATAATTTCTTGATCTACCCTTATAGTCCGCTAAAAAGAAAAAACTTTTATTTCATTTGTGGCAGAATTTTTGTACTAAGCCTCGTTTCATATAGAGTCTTACAAAAACAGGTAAATGTAAATAAACAAAAGATGGGAAAATTGTTAGTTTTTGTTTTGTTACCTCTTACACCGTCAGGCCATTTGACCATGGCAAGATTGATTGCTGCCATCAACACTCTGGTGTAACACTCCTGTAACGATAAGATATTATTTGTTGGACCTAATGTTTTCTCGGACGATGTTATTTTAAAGTCATTTGTACATCTTATCATATTATGGAGCAGTCAAACGTTAGACAATTTTATTCAATTGTATCCCATTCTCCCCTAAGTCAATGTTAAAACATTCAGTGACCACCCCCCCCCCCCCCCCGCCATATATCAATCAATGTTTACCCAAATCCGGCCATTCAAACTAACAACATTTTATACGGCTAGCTATGCTATTTTTGGAAATAGAATAGAGATTTAAAGGTCTGCACGTTAATTTTAAAACCCTTACAGTCCCGTGCGCGTATATAGCGGAACTGAAGGCAGCATAGATAGAAGTAGGTCGGTACGGGAAGGGTTAACTTGTTATTCAGATTTCAAACAGACTTTAACTCAAAAGGCCTACAACAATACTTTTGTGAGAATCACATTTTAAAATTGAAAAGCTACCTACTAACCTACCTAAGAAAAACGGTAATTAGTGAAAATCTATTAATTTATTGATAGGAAATCCTGAAATCATTGGGGTTTGCTGTGGTCAAGCGGCAGCAAGTTCGACTGGAGTACCGAAGGTCCTGGGTTCGGTTCTTGGTAAAGGCTAAGATTTTCTGATGGGTACCTCACCTCAGTTGGGGTAAAGTAAAGGCGGCTAGGCATTGTGCTGGCCACACAATCACCTAGTATGCCGTGGTCACAGAAACTGGTAAAGGCCTCTTCATCGGCCCTACGGATCAATTTGGTCCGACGGGTACTTTATGTTAATTTTACTTAAATCCTAAAATCAGTGTTTTTATGCACTAATATCATAATTATTATGGTCAATTTTTGGAACACACCAAACTATATACAAAGCTCTTTCTTATAAAATTTTCATACATTTTATAGTGCTAGTTTTTTTTTTTAATTTTCAAAAAGTTACCAAATAAGTCTTAACACTATTGACAATACATGTGTTCAGTATTTTAAGCTTTAAAAAATATTAGTTATTATAATCTTCTTAATTTAACTTTTTGCTTTTTGCTCTCGACTCAAAATTGACAAAGATGAGAAAAAAAAAATATTTATTGAAATATAAGCGCTGAGATAAATAGTATTTATTGAAATATAAGCGCTGATATAGAACGTATTTATTGAAATATAAGCGCTGATATAGAACGTATTTATTGAAATATAAGCGCTGATATAGAACGTATTTATTGAAATATAAGCGCTGAGATAAATAGTATTTATTGAAATATAAGCGCTGATATAGAACGTATTTATTGAAATATAAGCGCTGATATAGAACGTATTTATTGAAATATAAGCGCTGAGATAAATATTATTTATTGAAATATAAGCGCTGATATAGAACGTATTTATTGAAACATTATAAGCACTGATATGGAACGTATTTATTGAAATATAAGCGCTTATTTAGAACGTATTTATTTAAATGTAAGCGCTAAGATGGAAAGTATTTGTTGAGATAGCTAATTGTTGCATTATTCATATAATAAAATGTTTATGTTTACCTTTTCATAATCTGTAGGTTGTCCATAGTGCATTGTTCTTGTGATATCAATCGTTCCATCCCTAAGTATCAGGCGGTCATATTATATTCATGTAACATTTACGAATATACCAGTATACTGATGAAAGACTTTGTGACAGTATGACAAAATGAAGCTATGCAATAAATATCTGTGTGCAGGGTCAGCTATGTAACAGTACTATAAACGTATACCTTAAGTATGTAACAAGGTGTCAAGATAACGTGTCTACAGACTTTTCGTCTACGACACTTCATTTACAAACAGTAGGTCTACCGAGTTGAAATTAGTAACCCGTGGCTGTATCTTGCTTACTTGTCTTCTTATGACATCTTCCGCAGTTGAAATTAGTAACCCGTGGCTGTATCTTGCTTACTTGTCTTCTTATGACATCTTCCGCATTTGAAATTAGTAACCCGTGGCTGTATCTTGCTTACTTGTCTTCTTATGACATCTTCCGCATTTGAAATTAGTAACCCGTGGCTGTATCTTGCTTACTTGTCTTCTTATGACATCTTCCGCAGTTGAAATTAGTAACCCGTATCTGTATCTTGCTTACTTGTCTTCTTATGACATCTTCCGCATTTGAAATTAGTAACCCATGGCTGTATCTTGCTTCTTTGTCTTCTTATGACATCTTCGGCAGTTGAAATAAGTACTTCTTTTAAGTTATTTGCCAAGGTAACCACATCCTGGTTAATCTTTGCCAGTGCTGCAAACTTACCATCTACCTGGGTCAAAAATATCTCCGCCATTTCCGGATATTTTCGTTTATCAAGATTAAACCGGATGCGAGGAGTTTTTGTTGCAACGATTTGACTTCAGTTATTACTTTAGTCTAGTTGGGCCAAAAATTATGGTCACTTTCAATGTCTGCCCCAATTGATGCTAGATTTGAATCTTCGTGGCACAAGGATGTAGTCTATTTGATTCTGGATTAATCCTCCCGGTGACTGCCATGTGACAGCTCATGATTTTTTTTTTGTAGGTGAAGGGTATTGGTAATAGTCAACCGATGACTATTGTTACATATTAATAGCCCATAGCTTTCTCTCAACGCGTGTTTTGTGGGAGGTACTAAGCTTGGACTATTTCTAGGAATCCACTCTTGTACCTACCTCAAATTCTTGGAATAGCTAGGAATAGTTTATTATTTTATGTACAGGGGAGTTCATGTTAAAACTATCTCTTTTATTATGAGTTTTGAAAATGATACCATTATTTTTGCCCCTTTCTTAACTCATTCTGTGCCAATCCACGATATATATATTTGGTTTTTATAGCTTATTTCGTTGCTATAGCCTATTAATTCGACTTACTTTTTATTTTATCAAATGAATGACAACTGTTTCTGCTTCCTTTCTGCTTGGTTTACATTCGGTTTTAAAATAATAATGAAGAATTTTAATCGATTTCTGTGTAAACTTTTGTAAACAAAGTATAGCCACGCCTACTATAAATGTTTCTAGGCCTTGGAACTTGTCAAATTTGCTATTAAATTAACTTTTATTGCTAATTATTCATTTCTATTTATCAGATAAAAACTTTAAATCATTGAGGACTGTCTGTTTATTTACTAATTAAAGATTCCGACATTCGTGGTTAGGCTTAGGCCTATGTAAACTATAAAGAAATGTATAGGATTGCCGGCTGATACTAACATTACAAAAATGCGTATAACTCAGTAACTATATGGGATATCTTCAAAATTCAAAATGCATTCTGATCTGGAATAGATATACTTTTAGTGGTTTTAGGCCGAATAGGATATCCGCTACGCATACCATATAAAAATCTGTTAAGATCGATTTTTTTTTTGCTCTTATTTTCAAAAATTCAATATCAGATAATAGTAAAATCAATTGTTGTTGCAGCGTCTCACATTTCCAGGAATCGACGTACGTAGCGGCAGACAAAACTTTAGAGGCCAAAATCTCCATCTTATCTCCTGATTTCATAGTTCTGCTAAATTTATTAATATTGCAACGACTAAATGTAAAATACCCCATAAAAAATTGATCTTACATTGTGGGGTTTTGCACAATTATTAAGCTGATGAGTCTACTTGACATTGATAGTCTTTTTAACTATGAAAGCTTCATTATATTGATGCATCGATTTATCCCCGCTGAACCATAGTTTGTGGCCTTCAACTGTTTAAGTATCTCCGAATCCTCTCAGGCGGACTTCAGAAAGTCCTATGATGTCCCACTTATATCTTTGCAGCTCATTTGCTTAAAGTTGGGAAGCTTGTTGGCTAGGTTGGCTGGGTTGGCTGGGTTGACTGTGTTGGCTGGGTTGGCTGGGTTGGATGGGTTGGCTGGTTTGGCTGGGTTGACTGGGTTGTCTAAGTTGGCTGGGTTGGATGGGTTGGCTGGTTTGGCTGGGTTGGCTGGGTTGGCTGGGTTGGCTGGTTGGATGGGTTGACTGGGTTGGCTGGGTTGGCTGGGTTGGCTGGGTTGGCTGGGTTGGCTGGTTGGCTGGGTTGGCTGGGTTGGCTAGGTTGGCTGGGTTGGCTGGGTTGACTGGGTTGACTAGGTTGGCTGGGTTGGCTGGGTTGGCTGGGTTGGCTGGGTTGACTGGGTTGGCTAGGTTGGCTGGGTTGGCTGGGTTGGCTGGGTTGGCTGGGTTGGCTAGGGCGGTCGTTGTTATCCGGGCCTGGATATATTTATGTTTTTTTTATATGGTTATATTTAACTGTTTTGTGTCCATTTGTCCCTTCTGTGGGTTTGTAGACTAGGTAACGCCCAACTTATTTTCATATCGGCGGTGTTTTTTTTCAAATAAATATTATTCAAACCAAGGGGTTCGAACAAATAACAAAATGTCAAGCTTGTGAGTCGAGCTCACTATCGACTTTGCTATTCATATATTAAATAGATATATATATATATATATATATATAGATAATTTGACAATTATTGACAATTAGGTCCTTATCTCTCAGTCGTGTATAATGCAAACTATTGTATTTATTATGTCAATCATTTCCAAGACAGTTATTAGACAGATTATACTGAATTTTCAATTAAATATCTAAGGAAGCCTAGATATATTTATATTTATCGACCTATCATCACTTACTAATTAATGTTGTGATAAATTGTGACATTAAGATGTAGAACACATAAAACCTTAAGGACCTCTACTTACAAATTAATGTTGTGATAAATTGTGACATTAAAATGTAGAACACATAAAACCTTAAGGACCTCTACTTACAAATTAATGTTGTGATAAATTGTGACATTAAGATGTAGAACACATAAAACCTTAAAGACCTCTACTTACAAATATTGTCCTCCTGAATCCAACAAAAGAAAACTATCTGTAGAAATCAATTTGTCTGTACCATTGCTTGGGAAGTAATGTCCGAGGGCTCCGTTGCTCCCGTAGCCAGCCATAGTGCTAAAGCTGAGGCCACGATTATACTTTAGCTGTCTATAGAGTTCATGTACATACAACAGTACTTATTAAAAACATTTTTAAAAAGTAAAACAAAATATATACAGAAAACAATGTTTTTTTCAAACCTTTAAAACTAAATTAGATCTAACTACCCCAACCATATCATGTTTGTTCTTCAGTTGAATAAATGAACTACCTCAATCAGAGCAATTTTGTTGTAAAGTTTAGCAAATTATCTATTACAGACATACCTTTTTAGTTCTATAGTTAAACACAAACTAACTTTCCTAGCCATTCTAGTAAAGTAAAGTACCCATCGGACCAAACTGATCATAAGACTGGTGAAGCAGCGTTCACCAGTTTCTGTGGCCAGTAGGGGATGTGTGGCCTGGACAATGTCCAGCCGCCTTTACTTTAACCTAATGTCCGGTACCCAACAGAGCTGGGTAAAATCAGGGACATACTAGGGGATTGTGTGGCCAGCACAATGTCCAGCCACCTTTACTTTAACCTAATGTCCAGTACCCAACAGAGCTGGGTAGAATCAGGGGCACCCTCAAGTCCGTGGACAAAAAATCCTAGCCTCCACCAGGATTCGAACCCATAATTCTTCTTATCGCCAGTCGACCGCGCTGCCGCTCTTTCACCGTGCCCCCTAGCCATTCTAAGTTCAAAGTTCAAAGTTTAACAAATTGACTCTACATGACACTGTTAGTGCTTTGACTTAAACAAATGAACTACACATGCCAAACCTTGATTATCTTAACTTAAAACACAAATTTACTTCCTCGGCAAGACCATGTTTGTCCTATTGTTAAACACTGTGTTAAGTTTTACGATTAAACGCTTATTATTCAGAGACACCTTCCGGACCAGAATGAACAATTCTGATGTTTGTTCCCAGCACCTTCCAATTATCAAGTGATAACACTGCTGCTACACCACTGAGTTCAATGGTAAAAAATCAAAACGTGTTTTATTATTACTTCCTTTATTTTAAGTTGCAATTTCTGTCTGTCTGATTGCAATCGTCGTGGGAGCAAGAATTGGCTTCGATTTTTCGACCACTTCCCGTGGTCCAATAGAGCTGATATTTGGACAGCAGACTTGCCCCGACTAACAATACATTCTATCAAATTTTCAGTTCAAACAACTTAATAATACTACACTTATGACAATATTCATTTCTTAAAAGGGAAGTATAAGAAATATTTTGGTTTCACTTTAAAAATGCCTGTGCAACTTTTTATAGTTTTTCGGCGCAAAGCTAGAAAAAAAAATTATGCGCTACGATTATTTTTAGAACAATTCATACGGAGTAAGGAGATATTTTTGAGATTTGCGACACAGATATTTTTTCTGTACGTTTCATTTGCAGTAGTCAATCAATTGTTTAATTACATGTTGGTAAACTTAGTTTGCAAATAAAGGGAGTATAATAAAAACTTCGTTTTTATGGTTTTCTTGTTTTCATAGTTATTTCCAGTGGATGTAAAGCTGTATAGAGTATTTAAGTTAAAAAAAAAGTCGACTTTTATTCTTTTACTTACAATCTGCGCTTATTTAACTCGACCGCTGCTGCATATTCTGTCCAGCTTTTCCCAGATTTGATCTATGGATTACATAGATATTTACTTAAGTAAGCTTTACAACATGCACGCCATGCACAACGTAGAAAGAGATTGCTAGAAAGAAGGATAAGCAAGATACTAGAGTAAAGAGAAAGAGAAACTGGCAAGTAGGCCTACAACGTCTAAGGAATGCTATGCATAGGTTCTTTTTCAGAACTTATCAAACTGCACGACAGAAGTCAGTATCATTGGTAATAACTTGTCAATGTTATCCGAAGGCAAAACCAGACACGGTATCTTCCTAATACTAGAATAAATGTAAGTTTCTTCCTTGAAAATTCAACACCTGATTGATTAATCTCGTTGACTTTTTTTTTACTACACACGCCTATATAATCTTTCTTTAATGTGTCCATTAATAAAAATAACATAAAATAATATAAGACAATAGCCGTTTATCTCGATGTTGTGAAGTTCATATTTAGATAGTTTGTCATGGTTTATTGTTTAAACTCCAATTTTTAAACGACAACGACAATGATGGCTGTAAACAACGGTCATAAACAGTGTCGTTGATAGGGATTTTGGGGGCCCCGGGGGGGGGGGGGGGGCTTGGCCTCTTTAGGGGCCCCTGCATTTTGACATTCGACCTTATGACATGAGAAAAAAAACAATTGGACTGTTGGATACGACTTCCGGCTACGATCTAGACGTGTTTCATCTCACTTGCTAAGTTTTCTATATATTTTCCATATTTAAATAACTAACAACCATTTAAACTTTATACTAACCCCTAATTAAGTTAATATTTGGTATATATATATATATATCTAAAATAGTATTAAATAGAATAATTGATCGTAATTGCGAGCTTAAAATATTATTTAGACAAAAATTTAGGCGCTTCGAAGTCCGCCATTTTGTCTGTTTACAAAATCGGACCTTAAACAAAATCCTAGGCCTACAGTCTACTGACGAATAGACTAGGTCTAGGCTAGTAGTTAAATATATTAATATAAGCCCAATTATAATACATAGGCCTAATAAAAAGAAACTTAGACAAATAAAAACATATAGACTATTGAATAATATTATAGTAATATATATAGTAATAATATAGTAAAACTATTAAGTAGCCTAACCCTTAAAAAAAAAAAAAAAAAATGAAACTCTTAGTTCTAATCCTAGCCCTATTTCTGGTAAGGGCACTAAAACTACCAAAATATGAAAATGTCCATAAACAGATAGTAATTAACCATCACAACATTAAAGATATTGACAACACAATTATTTATATCACCCTTAAAAAAATCACCCTAAACCATTTTAAACATAAAATTTGCAGGTATAGACAAAAGCACCTTATACTGTTGTTGCTCTTAGCTGGTGATGTTGAATCTAACCCCGGCCCAGTCAAGACAGTTAGAGATAGGTGTAATATTTGCAGTAAGTCATGCACAGCAAAACAACGAGCCATTCAATGTGACACCTGTGATGAATGGTACCATGCTTCATGCTTACATATGAACACCCCAGTTTATATAGCGCTAGGAAATAAAGATGCCTCTTGGCACTGTGTACAGTGTGGGTTGCCACAATTTAGTTCAGGTCTGTTTAATTCTCATGACCTGGACACCACTAACCCCTACAGTGCCTTGACAAGCCCAGAAGTTAATAACTTAGACCTAAATAAAACCTTAGCTAGATCAACACCAATTAAAATAATTAAAAAGACACTCTTCAACACTAA
This sequence comes from Anisus vortex, assembly GCA_949126835.1. Classification (NCBI taxonomy): domain Eukaryota; kingdom Metazoa; phylum Mollusca; class Gastropoda; family Planorbidae; genus Anisus; species Anisus vortex. The sequence continues at coordinate 5,434,537 of OX421497.1, forward strand.
ATACCATAAAACCCCTAATCAGCATAACCTTAAATCACTAACAATAAACTTCCAAAGCATTAAAAATAAAACCGCTGATTTGGAAATCCTAATAAATAAAGAAGAACCAGACATAATTGCAGGTTCCGAAACATGGCTTAGCCCAGATATTTACAACACAGAGATATTCAATAATAATTATGAAATTTTTAGGAAAGATAGGTCAGACAGGCATGGAGGAGTCTTACTAGCCATAAAATCTACTCTAATAGCTGAAGAAATTAAATTAGAATCTAAAAATAACATAGAGTCAGTCTTTTGTAAAATAAGTAGACCTAATTCTAAACCACTAATTGTAGGCAGTGTTTATAGACCACCAAACTCAACATCAGAGTACATGACTGATCTATGTAATCAGATGACAAGTATTGAAGCTAAATATAAAAATGCTATAATTTGGATAATGGGAGACTTCAACCTCCCTGATATAAATTGGAATAGCTACTCTATAGAAAAACACCAAAACATAAAAGAAATAAATGAAATGTTTATCAATACCATCCAAAATCTAAACTTAAATCAAATTAATAAAAAACCAACAAGAAACCATAATATACTAGATTTATTCTTAACTAACAGACCAGGACTAGTAGTAGATTATGAAATAATTCCTGGACTTTCAGATCATGATATTGTCAGAGTAAATAACAAAATAAAAACCCAAATAAACAAGAAACCTAAAAGAATAATTTACCTCTGGAATAAATGTAACACAACAGAACTACATCAAGCAGCAATAAAATTCCAAACCAATTTTTTTACTAAATACAATATAAATAGTCCAGTTGAAGATATTTGGCAATTCATAAAAACCAACTTAAAAGCAATAATGGCTGATTCTGTGCCAACAAAACAAACATCAAATAAAATTAACAAATGTTGGTTTAACACTAAACTAAAGAAACTGTGTAGACAAAAAGAAAATCTATTCAAAAAGTTTAAGGCAACTAATTCAATTAGACTACATAAAAAATACCTAAAAATTAAACATTTAACTCAGAAACTAAGCAGACAGCTGCAGAATGAATATGTAAACAATGTAATTTCTAAAGATAATAATAAAAACTTATGGTCCTACATTAATTCAAGAAAAATGGACACTACAGGCATAGCTCCACTAAAAGGCCAAAACAATGAAACTTATAATGATAATGAAACCAAAGCTAATATCCTTAACACACACTTTGCATCATCTTTCTCAAATCCAGGTGACAAAGAAATCTTCATAAATTTAAACAAACTAGAAGAGATAGGACATATAAATGTAGATGAAAAAGGCATTAAACAACTCCTAACCAACTTAAAAGCAAACAAAGCTTCTGGTCCAGATGAAATACCAGCAAGACTGCTTAAAGAACTAACCAATGAAATATCTCCAATCTTTAAAATACTTTTTCAGGCCTCTCTAAACCAGGGCAAAGTGCCCAGAGATTGGAAATTAGCTAATGTAACCCCCCTTTTCAAAAAAGGAGATAAATCTGACCCCGGTAATTATAGACCTGTTTTTCTAACCAGCATAACATGTAAATTACTTGAACATATTATATATAGTAGTATAGTAAATCATCTAGACAAACTTAATGCACTGTGCCCACACCAACATGGCTTTAGGAAAAATAGATCATGTGAGACTCAATTAATAGGCCTAATAGATGACTTGTCAAAGGGATTAGATAATAACAACCAAATTGATGCTATATTACTAGATTTTTCAAAAGCATTTGATAAAGTTCATCATTCTAGTCTACTAAAAAAACTTAAATATTTTGGCATCTCTGGTCCCTTACATCAGTGGATTCAGGACTTTCTTATAGGCAGAGAACAAACAGTGATAGTAAATGGCTCTAAGTCATCACCAATAACTGTAAACTCAGGAGTTCCACAAGGAACTGTTCTAGGACCCCTACTATTTCTAATTTATATTAATGATCTGCCAAATTGCATCAACACAGGAACAAAAGTAAGATTATTTGCTGATGATTGCATAATTTATAGAATAATAAAGACAGGAAAAGATAGTGAACTCCTACAAAAAGACCTAGATGAACTACAAAAATGGGAATCAAACTGGAGTATGTCTTTTCACCCAGAAAAATGCCAACTAATAAGGGTATCCAAGAAAAAGAAACAAATAATAGCAAACTACTTCATTCATGGTAAAGAACTAACTCAAACTAACAATGCCAAGTATCTAGGAGTAATAATAAATGATAAGTTATCTTGGAACCCTCATATTGATGAAGTAATTAAAAAATCAAACAAAACTTTAGGATTCATAAAAAGGAACTTTTACAAATGTAATAAGAACATAAAACTGAAATGCTATCTCACATTAGTTAGGCCTATACTAGAATATGCAGCATCTGTATGGGACCCATCAACTAAAGAAAACATTAAAAAATTAGAACAAATTCAAAAAAGAGCTGCAAGGTTCATAACTAGCGAATATTCCCAATTAACAAGAGTAACACCATTAGTCAAATCATTAAACCTAGAAACACTAGAAGACAGAAGGGCAAAGAGTAAAGTAGTAATAATACATAAGGCATTAAACTCTAATTTGGAAATACAACACAATAACAACCTGTTGCAAGTCTCAGATAAACATAAAGATAAAAACACTTTCCTTGTCCCTTATGCGAGAACAAATGCATATAAGTACTCTTTCTTCCCGAGTGGCATTCGGGCATGGAATGGGTTGCCTGAACAAACCAGGAAAACCAGTAACTTAACATCATTTAGAACATTAATAAAAATGCAAGACTAGACTCGGACCGCGGATGAGCGTAGGACGCAATAATCTTCTTTATAGAAGGAGCGTCTGTAATGTATAAGAAGAAGATAAGAATTCGGACACTCCTTTGGGGCCCGCCTCAGTAGGGGCCAGGGGGAAATTTCCAATTAGAACCCCCCCTCCCCTCCCCTAGCTACGCCTCTGGTCATAAAATCTGGGCAGTAATGAAATAAAAGCTCTAGGATTTAAGGACGCCGGGAAATTATTTTTTTTTTACGGAAATTCGATTTAATCATTTAATTTGTATTAGTTTCTTGAGAATTTTTTCCACATGACAATATATTAACCTATATATTTATGGATAGTAACATAGAATTATACGCCATTTTTATGTTACTGTAGTGTAAATATGTGGAAAATATAATAAAATAATGTTTTGATGTATGCCTATTTCAAATGCAATTTGACAACATTGAAATAATGATCCTAGATTTCCCAAACTAATTTTTTTTAGATTCGGGAATAGTTAAACTATACAAATAAGGAAAAACAAAATAAAAAGTGTATTTTATAACATATAACTCAAATTTACTGTCACTCGTACTTTTAAACAGGAAGCTGCAGTTAGAGTCTACATAGAGTCTCTCTCTCTCTCTCTCTCTAAATATATATATATATTTAAATATATATATAGGTTTTGCACCCTGACAAATCTTATATCATGTCATGTAGGCCAAATTATGGTAATACTCACTTCCTTTTCCAGAAAAGCCAAAAATTGAGTTAGCCCTACGGAATCTCTAATCTGAAAAAAATAAAGTTGACTCTTTATCAACATGAGCAGCTAAATGTTCAATTTGTATTATCATGTAAATTGCATACATTATTATATAATTTATTATAGATCTCGACCAACAGATAGTGAAAGTACCGAACACCGATAAAGCCGACAAAAGAAATTCAATATCAGATTATAGTAACATCAATTGTTGTTGCAGATTCTCAAATTGACAGCAATCGACCTCTATAGCGATAGACAAAACTTTAGAGGCCCAAATCTTCATCTTATCTCCTGATTTCATAGTTGTGGCTAAATTTGTTAATATTGCAACCACTGAATGTAAAACAAAAATTGATCTTACATTAGCATTTCGCATTCCGATTCTTTCTTGTGGGTTTTTCACAGCTTTATTAATGGCTACGGGAGAGTCCTCAATAATGGAATTATTCTGGAAAAAAAAAGAGTTTGAATAAAAGGTAACAATATGTAATGATTAGATTACATAACAGTATGTCACACAATTGGCCCTATAAACTGTAGATTTTATCAAAAACGTTTTTGATTTATTGTATTATCTTTATGTTTGAATAAGTCGCACTTTCTTCCTGTTTACTTTTAACAAGGACTATTATAAAATGGACCGCTTGCGTTAATAGTTCTGCTGTTTGATGATTCGAATGACTTCTTTTCGGAATTACCGATTCCAATTTTGTACTGTGCAATTCCGTTTTATTTAATCGCTATGATTTTCTCAATGAAAAATTTAAATCGAAAGTTGTATACCGCGGAAATATTTTGGCAAACGTAGGAGCGTATAGGTCATTTAAAGACAGCGTTAATGAATGCGCACAGAAACAGAACATATAAGTTCTAAAAAAAGAGCAAGCGGCCCATCTTATTATAGTCCTTGCTTATGTTTTCATTACTCGTTGAAAGTATATAACAAAACTGAACGTGACTTGTAATAGTTTTTGAGCTATTGTTAAACAATCATTGACCATTAGTTATTTACTAAAACTACCGTAGCTAAAAGTTTTGATCTTTATTGATTCATACATCACGCCTTACAGCTGAAAGCAGCAGGGTCAGTAGCAAAGCAAGGGATTGCACAGGTGGTTTAATGTACAAAGGGCCAGACTTTACAAAAAAAAATTATTTTATGTAAGTTTATCAAATATTTTAAATACTACCGTAAAACTAAATTTTAATTATAAAAGATTAATTTTTAATGTATCTTTTTATATTTACCCCTTTGGTCTTTTAATTAAGTATATAACTAAGGGTACCTACCTCAACACTCATAACTATATCATAATTTGCATCAGGTGTGATCCAGATTTTTTCCGTCAATGATAAATGTTTTAAAATATACACTACATTCTTTTGATAATAACTATAGACCTGGGGGAAATTCATAGGAACAGAAGCGTTATTTTTTTCAAGAAAACATATTTAAAAAAAAATTCGTAACATTATATTCTTATCTGTCAGTAAAAGTTAAAGTGTAAAGTTAACATCTACCAAACTTTAATTCCTATTCGGCACTAATAGATCAAGTGTAAAGCTAACATCTACCAAACTTTAATTCCTATTCGGCACTAATAGATCACGTGTAAAGCTAACATCTACCAAACTTTAATTCCTATTCGGCACTAATAGATCAAGTGTAAAGCTAACATCTACCAAACTTTAATTCCTATTCGGCACTAATAGATCAAGTGTAAAGCTAACATCTACCAAACTTTAATTCCTATTTGGCACTAACAGATCAAGTGTAAAGTTAACATCTCCCATTTAATTCCCATTCGGCAATGAAAGCCAGCAAGTAGGCCTACAAATTAAAAGAATAACTTACAAGAATTGCGAATTCTAAAAAGCAAAGTAACTTTTATATAGTTTATTATATAGTCGGTGGAAATTCAACACATTTTTTCAGCTTATAAGTAACTGGTGCCTGGACAAGTTCGAGTATAAAGAAAGTTGCGCCGCTGAAAGAAAGTCAAGTCTGCTGCAACACCAATAAAGGCGGTAGTGACAGTATCATAGTATGATAAGGACTATTTACGAGCCCTTTAAAATAGAACCAAACGTATACACTTTAATACATACCATTGTGGGATGAAGGAAGTATACCCACGCATACTCAACACTTTAGTTAAGTTGTTGAACTTGAGCTTGGAAAAACTATTGGACTATCGGAGGCAAGCATTTCTTCTGCCTGTCACCGGCGAATGAGACACGTATCTCGGGTCGAAAAAAAAAGGAAGGTTCGCTACTCACATGGATGTTTGCATCCAGTGGTTCCAGTGGATTCGGGGGCCTTCCAAACAAAGTTCCACTAAGCCCATTCCTCGCGGCGTTGGACGACGGCATTTGCAGGCAGACCTGAACAATGGCAGGAACTATCGCCGAATGATTTCATGTGAAAGTCCTCTTTAAAAGGGTGGTTAGGATAGTGCTCCGCCTGGCCAAAGTCTAGTTGGAACATGCTTTGTTAAAGTTCCAGGCACCAATAGAGGAATCTCTAAGTCAATTGGAATTCTAGACTGACGCCTGGACATTCGGCTTAGTGAAAATTTCAGACACCCATAGAGCTTGTTAAGATTTAGAGACACTACAAAAAGAGCTAAGTGAGAGCTAAAGAAACCATTAGAGAAACTATAAAAAGAGCTAAGTGAGAGCTAAAGACACCATTAGAGAAACTATAAAAAGAGCTAAGTGAGAGCTAAAGACACCATTAGAGAAACTATAAAAAGAGCAAAGTGAGAGCTAAAGACACCATTAGAGAAACTATAAAAAGAGCTAAGTGAGAGCTAAAGACACCATTAGAGAAACTATAAAAAGAGCTAAGTGAGAGCTAAAGACACCATTAGAGAAACTATAAAAAGAGCTAAGTGAGAGCTAAAGACACCATTAAAGACACTATAAAAAGAGCTAAAGACACCATTAGAGAAACTATAAAAAGAGCTAAGTGAGAGCTAAAGACACCATTAGAGAAACTATAAAAAGAGATAAGTGAGAGCTAAAGACACCATTAGAGAAACTATAAAAAGAGCTAAGTGAGAGCTAAAGACACCATTAGAGAAACTATAAAAAGAGATAAGTGAGAGCTAAAGACACCATTAGAGAAACTATAAAAAGAGATAAGTGAGAGCTAAAGACACCATTAAAGACACTATAAAAAGAGCTAAGGACACTATTAGAGAAACTATAAAAAGAGCTAAGTGAGAGCTAAAGACACCATTAGAGACACTATAAAAAGAGATAAGTGAGAGCTAAAGACACCATTAGAGACACTATAAAAAGATCTAAGTGAGAGCTAAAGACACCATTAAAGACACTATAAAAAGAGCTAAGTGAGAGCTGAAGACACCATTAGAGACACTATAAAAAGAGCTAAGTGAGAGCTAAAGACACCATGAGAGACACTATAAAAAGAGCTAAGTGAGAGCTAAAGACACCATGAGAGACACTATAAAAAGATCTAAGTGAGAGCTAAAGACATTATTAGAGACACTATAAAAAGATCAAAGTGAGAGCTAAAGACACCATTAAAGACACTATAAAATGAGCTAAGTGAGAGCTAATGACACCATTAGAGACACTATAAAAAGAGCTAAAGACACCATTAGAGACACTATAAAATGAGCTAAGTGAGAGCTAAAGACACCATGAGAGACACTATAAAAAGAGCTAAGTGAGAGCTAAAGACACCATCAGATCTTGAGGAAACTAATAAAGTCACTCTCTCTTCTAGCTTGGGAAAACCATGAGTAGGCTAATAATTCCAATTCCAGAAATTTAAATGGGCACAATCAGGCATAGAAAGACTAGTTGAAATAATAACAATAATAATAATAAGGTAAGTCAAAGCTAGAGGTGATCGGTATTTTGAAATTATGTTTTTTATTATGTTAATATCGCCAATGTACCGTATCGGATTTTCGTATACTACATGAATATATATTTAAAACACATAAACATTATATTTTTTACTCCAAGACAATATTCTTTCAGCTCAACACGACAACAGCCCGTTTCATTTGTTCCTAAATGTTGGTAGAGTTTCACTTTCGTTTCAGAATCTGTAGGCTCAGCTTGAAGTTGTTTTTTTTTTTCGTTTATATACAACCTGAATAAGAAACAATATCGAAAAACAAGTAATTTTCTGTTTAGTGTTTCTAAGCGCAGTAGTAAATCTATTACTGTTACTTCACCAATTACAATTATGCACTTTTGTTATACATCTTCTCTGAAATTGGTTTTAGCCTTATTTTAATTGTTTTCGTGACCTAATCTAAGACTCACAATATGTATATTCTAGTATAAGTCTAATGCAATGTTAAGTATCATTTCAAATGTGACCCTGTACATCACAGAGTTACTGCTCACAAGAAACTATAGACAGACTTTAGCAATATTTAGTCTTATAATTGACATGACCATAGTTTTAGTCTACAATCGTACTCACGTCAAAGCGAATTAAACATTGAAACGACAATCACTAGATTCTTGAACGCTCAACTATCGAATAAGCTAAATTAAACTATAGACAACAATTACGAGATTCTCCCGAGTTCCACTATAGCATAAGCATAAAAGAAAGGGGCGTAATGCGTGTCAGAGCCTCGCAGATTGAAGAGCCCTATAAAAGAAAAAAAAAATCTTATTAGAAAATAATTATAATGTTTAAACCAAGTAAATTAAATGGTATTTTCACAATCTTTTTTTGTTTATGGAAAAAAAAAGACATAATTCCCAATAATGTTAGTACCGGTATATAAAAAACACAGTCATAGAAAAGTGTTATAGTAAACATAAAGATATTTTGAAATGTGTGCAGTCTTGTTAAGTTAATTGTTGGTGGCTTTTATTTTTTCCGATACTATTTTTAACCTAATGTTTACACAAAGTGACATGACCTGTGTAATCGTTATTGATTCAATGAACAAAACTAAAGTTATCTAAGACTAAGTTAACGGTGTAATTTACACTACTACTACAACTCACAAGCAATCTCGTCCAGGGCTGTGACCACGAAAACTCCAGCGCCTCGTGCTGTCATGTTAGATCTGAGGTTCTTTATCTTCTCCTGCCAAGGCACTCCTGTAAACAGCAGAACATTGAAAAAAAAGAAAATTGACTTGCTTATTCTTTCCAGTCAATGGGCTGTAGCCAAAGACGCTAGAATATATGTGAACCAAAGGACTCAAGATCTATAACAGCTTTATAATTAACCCTTCCCGTACCGACCTACTTCTATCTATGCTGCCTTCAGTTCCGCTATATACGCGCCTGGGACTGTAAGGGTTAACATACTAAAGTATGTAAAGAAAGACCAGTGCATTGTCTTGTTATGACACTCAAAAGTGGCGGCGATAGGAGACACTGCAATGGATTGGCGTAAGCATCGAAATCCAATGAAACTCTTGAGCATTAGTACAAACATAGACTATAATATACATGGACCGCTTGCTTTAGTTTTTCTGCTATATGATGACTCGAAAGACTGCTTGTTTCGGAATTCCCGATTCTAAATCAAGTAATTGTATAACAAATTCCGTTTTATTGAATCGCACCATTTTTTTAGAAATTTTGTGCGTCAATCTATGACTAAGATATGGACGCTATGGATGAGGAAGTTTTTGTTGGTGAATTGAAAGGCGTACTGGAGGTAAATGTTCAAATTAAATAATTACTTATTGAAGAAGTATGGAGTTTATCTGTTAGACTCATGTTCGTTGTATATTATAGTCTATGGTATTTATGCTATATGATGACTTGAAACACTGATGATCGGAATTCTCGATTCTAAATAACGTAATTGCTATACCGGAAATAAAGCTATTGATATACAAGTTCCATGATTTTCTCAATGAAAAATTAAAATCGAAAGTAGTACAGAGCGGAAACATTTATAGATCAGTGTGGTGTGTGCACGGAAAAAAGAAAATAAGCTCTAAAAATAGAGCCGGCGGTCCATCTTATTATAGTCAATGATATATTAATAGGCCTACAAGTATTCATTTCAAGTCGAAAAAAATGCGATTTAATAAAACGGAACTTGTATAACAACTAGACTACTTCATTTAGAATCGGGAATTGCAAAAAACAGAAGATAATAGCATAAAAAGTTAAAGCAAGCGGTCCATGTATATTATAGTCTATGGTACAAACAACGGTAACACCTTAACCCAGTAAGGTTTTACTTAGCATTGTTCATAAAATTATCGGGGCTTACATATCGGTTTAAAACTTAGAGATTAAAGTATTAATAATACATAAGGCATTAAAACTCTTATTTAAAAATACAACACAATAACAACCTGTTGCAATGCTCAGATAAACATAAAGAAAAACAAACACTTTCCTTGTCTCTTATGCGAGAACAAAGATACATATAAGTACTCTTTCTTCCCGAGTGCATATAAAAGAAGCATATATTCATATATATAATTTGATACACGGGACAACAGAAGCATATATACATATATATAATTTGATATACGCGACAAAAGAAGCATATATACATATATATAATTTAATCTACGGGACAACAGAAGCATATATACATATATATAATTTAATCTAGGGGACAACAGAAGCATATATACATATATATAATTTAATCTAGGGGACAACAGAAGCATATATACATATATATAATTTGATCTACGGGACAACAGAAGCATATATACATATATATAATTTGATATACGCGACAAAAGAAATGTTAATGGTTCTTTTATTGACCATTAAACAATTCATTAAAATAATCTATTCTTGTTTGCTTCATGTTGTTTGTGTGTAACTTCTAACTTTGTTCTGTCTTAATTAGACAGACTCAACAATATTTCTTATGTATGATAAATGAAGTAACTCCAACCTGCAGCACATTAATTAAATCACATATAAATATAAATCCTTTACATTAGAAATACAAACATAATTCCATCTTGGAGAAACATTTTCACAAAGACCATATTATAAGTACACACATTTTCATATACATCTTATTCAGACAAGATCTAGAAGTTAACTCAAATATATTCAACTCTCGTCTCATGATCACTCGCGCTTTTTTTTTTCTCCCTTTCCTCGTGAATCTCAAGATTTAAAGCTAACAACGCAATTTCCCCAGAACTAACTGCGACGTAGAAATCTATGATTGACATTCAAGAACAGGATTGAAAATTGCCCTTTTAACTCTTGTATCTTTATATTCAGTTGAATTACATGAGTCATTTCCCCTATACTACTCTATATCTACGGAACAAAAGAAGCATATATGTATATATATATATATATATAACCTGCGAATTTTAAGTCCAGAGCGTTGATTGGGTTAGCAGATCTCAACGGTCTATTGTATTGATTTTCATCCCAGGTCTCGTCGATAGGATTTGGTGTATCCGTTGTGAGCACCAACGGATTCGGCCGGGATGCCAAATACTGTTTATACGATTGGAATTTTGCTGAAAATTAAAGGACTTTTTTTCAGTGTTTCCAATGTCAAAAATAAATCGAGGTTGAAACATTTAAGCTAAGATAACTAAGATAAACTGTAAGGGACCTAAACTGAGCGCAATTTCAGAATGATGTAGCTTTGAAATGCTTTCACAATTATGGTAATTTTCGGGACTGGGTTTTCCCGTACTGTGAAATATTATTGTCTACTTTTTAAAAATTATATCATACTTTTTTATTGTTTGGTAGGCTATTTGTGTATTTTGTTTCCTTTTGATATTGTTATCATTTGTTTAATATTATTTATAAGAAGTCAGAACCTTAATAGCAACAATCCATATGCATGTTCCAGGGCCGAAAACAATAAAAAAAAAGAACAAAAAATAAATACCGAAAGACACATTTTCACTCAAGTTTTATTGTAATACTGATTGTTATTTTTTCTTCCTGTTTTAACAAAATACATTGTACATTGCAATCATTCGTTTATCCATCATTTTGACGGCATAACTCCTAGTTTATATATACAAGTCTAAATTTTTCTGACATGTTTTATTTTCATGTGATACAACACTCCATGTAAACATAGCTCACGATTTCCTTACATACAAAAATATTTAACATTTGTCCCTGTTTTTGTTTTTTTGTATATTGATTTTGTAAGCTCTCTGGGCACAGTCGCGACGCCACTGAATAAAGCCCAGCCCTTGAAAGTACAGAAAATAGTGCCTAAGTTACAAGGGTATTGAATGTGAAATGTTAATTAGCGAAGCGAATGCTTAGAAGCAGTGCAAGACAAAGATAGCTTGAAGTTGTAGAAGGCAGATCTGCAAAAGCTTCTTAAATATCTTATACATTACAGACGCTCCTTCTATAAAGAAGATTATTGCGTCATACGCTCATCCGTGGTACGAGTGTAGATATTACCTTTCCAAAAAAATTAATTATATCAATGATTTAATTAATTTGATAATTATATTAAGACATTTGCATTTTATTACACTAATTATTTAGTATCCCTTATTGGAGTTATGTATGTCAGTGACTAACACTTTGGGTAATCGTCTGATCGGTTAAGGTTTTTAAGAAACTAAGTTAAGTTTAGAACTTCCGCCAAGATAAGATGGCGTAATAATTAAATTTTGTGAAGCCAAGTAAAATTAATATAGATCTAGATTGAGTATTGTATAACTACAATTCCTAAATTCTGATTCATAAAAGAATATATGTCTGTGTTTTATGCTTTGAAAATAAATATTGAAGTAAGTGTAGAGAACATTGTTATTTCGTCATTTCAAGTTGATATATGAATCATGGGCGGCTGGTTAGCAAAGTCGACAGCGAGCTCGACTCCGCATCAGGGGTTCGACCCTCTGTGCAATCAGCTATAAATCCACCGCCGACTTGGAGAGGAGATGGGCGCCGCCAAGTCTACCAAGCCCAAGAGAGGACTAATGGACACCCAGTGTCCATTAGCTCCCCCCAACGACCGCCAAGGTTAAGGGAGTATAATAAGGGAAAAATAATAATAATAATATGAGTCATATAATATGATATATGAATAATCAGAATAATGACTCGCAGTTGTGATTCAAAGTCAATTAAATAATAATGAAACTGGAATAAACGTTTAGCTGCCCATACATACACGCTACCATAAGTATAATATATAATGGGCACTAACACCGAGTCTAGTCTTGCATTTTTATTAATGACTTAAATGATGTTAAGTTACTGGTTTTCCTGGTTTGTTCAGGCAACCCATTCCATGCCCGAATGCCACTCGGGAAGAAAGAGTACTTATATACATTTGTTCTCTCATAAGGGATAAGGAAAGTGTTTTTGTCTTTGTGTTTATCTGATCTTTTCAACAGGTTGTTATTGGGTTGTATTTCTGAATTAGAGTTTAATGTCTTATGTATTATTACTACTTTACTCTTTGCCCTTCTGTCCTCTAGTGTTTATAGGCTTAGTGATTTGACTAATGGTGTTACTCTTGTCAATTGGGCATATTCACTAGTTATGAACCTTGCAGCTCTTTTTTGAATTTGTTCAAATTTTTTTATGTTTTCTTTAGTTGATGGGTCCCATACAGATGCTCCATATTCTAGTATAGGCCTAACTAATATGAGATAGCATTTTAGTTTTATATTCTTATTTCATTTGTAAAAGTTTCTTTTTATGAATCCTAATGTTTTGTTTGATTTTTTAATTACTTCATCAATATAATGGTTCCAAGATAACTTATCATTTATTATTACTCCTAGACACTTAGCATTGTTAGTTTGAGTTATTTCTTTACCATGAATATAGTAGTTTGTTATTATTTGTTTCTTTTTCTTGGATACCCTTATTAGTTGGCATTTTTCTGGGTGACAAGATATACTCCAGTTTGATTCCCATTTTTGTAGTTCATCTAGGTCTTTTTGTAGAAGTTCACTATCTTTTCCTGTCTTTATTATTCTATAAATTATGCAATCATCGGCAAATAATCTTACTTTTGTTCCCGTGTTGATGCAATTTGGCAGATCATTAATATAAATTAGAAATAGTAGGGGTCCTAGAACAATTCCTTGTGGAACTCCTGAGTTTACAGTTATTGGTGATGACTTAGAGCCATTTATTATCACTGTTTGTTCTCTGCCTATAAGAAAGTCCTGAATCCACTGATGTAAGGGATCAGAGATGCCAACATAATTAAGTTTTTTTTAGTAGACTAGAATGATGAACTTTATCATATGCTTTAAAAAAATATCTAGTAATATAGCATCAAGACAAGTCATCTATTTAGCCTATTAATTGAGTTTCACATGATCTGTTTTTCCTGAACCCATGTTATATGTTATATGTTATATGTTATATGTTATATGTTATATGTTATATGTTATATGTTATATGTTATATGTTATATGTTATATGTTATATGTTATATGTTATATGTTATATGTTATATGTTATATGTTATATGTTATATGTTATATGTTATATGTTATATGTTATATGTTATATGTTATATGTTATATGTTATATGGTACTTTCGTGTATGGGTATGGCGGAGAAAAGCCACGGATAGGCCCTAATGGAAGAAGGTCGTGGATCAAGGCCGAAGCTCTCCATGGGCTGTAACGCCATGAGGCGGATGGATGCAATAATTATCGTATCGCTAGTAATCTAGTCTCGTAGCGATATTATTTCATTTCTTACATTTAAATTTAATTAGATAACTAATAACCTTTTTTTCTCAGCTATACATATATTCATAGTGTCAATTTTTGCGCGTTATCAAAACTTTTGCGCTTATTGGGGGGGGGGGCAGGGTTAAGGGTTAGGCGAGTGACTTCAAGTTGAAATGCATGCTACCTTTATTTATGAGTGTTTTATCTACGCCGACATATTTCCCTGCCGAATCAAAAAATGTGTCGAGCGTGTGTATTCCTGTTATGAGAAAGAAAACACACCCATAATCAAGAAATCTAGCATAGTATTAGTTGGCATTTCTATAATAAATATTTTAATATCTATTTATCTTTCTACAATAATACAATATATAGAATATAGAATATATATATTATTATTATTATTATTATTGCCAAAGAGTCCGTTCATAATGTACGTCACGTTATTTCGGCAAGTCTTAACCCCCTTCATCCTATCGCTACAAGTCGTCACTACAAGTCTAACCCCCCCCCCCTCCCCCGCCTTTTCATTCCAATATGACGTCACAAAAACTACTATGCAAATTCCATAATTCGACTCATTGAGACCTAGTGGATAGGGTGGGTAGTGGCGGACAATGGGAGAAGACCGGCGTGAATGTTTAGCTTAAGGTGTTTGCTTTAGTGGACAGTGGGGGAGAGAAGGCGGAGACGCGGGTGGACGTGTGTAGGAGACCGGGGGGGGGGGGGGGTTAAGGTATGTAGTATGCAGAGAGACTAAAAGGGAGATCAAGTAGTTGGTGACGAGATTATGTAGTGAGAAGTTTTTGTTAAGAGCTGAGGAGCAATGTGATGCGTAGGTTTAAGAAAATAATATTGACTTTAGGATCATTTCATGTACTGTTTGGATTTTTCTATCGTTTCGTTAATAAATATGTTAATAAAGCAATTCATATTGCCGACTTGGAGCGTTATTGTTCTTTTAATTGGAGCCGGATGGAGAAGTGTGAGCTCATTATCTGTACTTTCCTTCAGTTGTGGTGAATGGTGATGATTTTACAACCCATAGGGCCAGAAAAAAAAAGCAACACTATTTCATAAATACGACAAATGGTTTCAGAAGTGGGATTTCAGATCCACGCCTACAATTCAATGTTCATGTCCTTATACATACGACGTGTACTAAAAAAAAAAAAATCATTACTGTAGTTAATTAACCCTTCCCGTACCGACCTACTTCTATCTATGCTGCCTTCAGTTCCGCTATTTACGCGCCCGGGACTGTAAGGGTTAAATAAGGATTGTAAAACTGTACAACTATCTTGGAATATGGTCTACATATAGGCTATTACTGCAGCTCTCGTGGGATGTCGCGGATATCATAAGAAACTATATCAAATACATTATATATTAAATATATTAAATATACGTCATACATTCATTTATGTTTTCTTTAATAATTTGTAAAGCACGTAATTGTTTTAGTTAAATAATCAAATCAAGGTCACCCTGACCGAATATCTTCAAACTCCAGTTACAGTCAATTGCATCGTCAGCATTTTGGCTATATACACGGTATGTGTATAGTTCAGCGTCAGTCATTGTGATAAGAACTAGGCCTGGGAATAAAATAACAACAGTTGCATTTTTCTTTCTTTAATTTAAAAACAAAAAAACAATGCGATTTCATTGGCTAGATGTAAATCATTCATGAAACTTATATCTTATTCTGATTTCTTTATCCGGGTTCCCTTTAGAGACCGACCAATATTCGGTTTCGGCTTCGGTTTCAGCGCCGAAAATAGGCACAATCCCTTTTTTTCGTCGTGGTTTCGGTTTCGGCCGAAGCCAAAAGGTTAATTTTCGGTTTGTTTACGGTTTTGACTGAAACTGATATTAGCTTTCGGTCATCAACGAATATCTATTTTAACGTTCAAAATTCATAATGCTAAGCTTTTGCTGCATCTATTACTCTGCTTAATGATACTTTCATTTACTTAAAACTGTTGTGAATTAAACGAAACCGGATTTCGGGAGGAAATCAGTCATAACTGTGTCCCACGATTTATTTATCTTTTTATCTGAAGAAATATTTGTAAACCCTGTTTGATTTGCACAAAACAATTCCTTAACATTATATTCCTTGCAAACACTCGTTTGTCAGAGGCGAATGAAAGATGTTTTTTTTTTGTTTCAAATTCAGAATGTGGATTGTGAGTTCGCGATACAAGCACATACAACAGCAAATGCAGATGTTAACGCTAGACGTCGGCGCAGTCATTTGATCTGCATATTCGAAAAGAAAAAAACTGGAAATTCCCCACTGATGCTGAACGCTTTTTTAACAGACAAACAAACCGATAGACGTAAGGTTGCGAGATACTTGGACTTCAAAAGGAGGACATAGAGAGACAAAAAGAATGACATATTTAGTATGTCACAATCCACAATCAGTTCAGTTTTATTACATTAGCTGCCAACAATTGTATATGAGTAAAACTGACTTAACAGTTTATTTTATGTAGACTGAAAAGCAACGTGGGCAATTAAAAAAACAACTTTGCAGAGCATTTAAGGTTGCGAAAACTGTTAATTTTCTTGCCGGACGTCTGTCAGCCCTAGATAGATGTGTCTCGGATTTTATTCATATTCTACAAATATTCTTTTAATGTGTGTAAAATATAGATCTACAATTCACTGATTTATATTATAATTATAAAAGTCTAAATTCATGACACTAGGCCTACAGCTTTTGACTTCTGCTAATCCAAAAGCAACTATATTTTTTTAAGATTTCACCACGTTCTAGGGATCAATGGTCCTTCGTATAATTTTTTTAGTATAATCAATGCAAATTTGTCTTTTCCAAACTATAACTTACTTTACTTAGAGGGGAAGAGAAAATGGGTAAAAAAAATGATATTTAGAACCGAAAATAGTTTTGAGAAAAAAAAAGGATATTAACATCCCTAATGTGAAGTAGAAGACTGAAGTTAATAAAAACGGAATTATGTAATCACTCCAAAGAATGATTTACTCAAATAGAGTTCCCATAAAATAGTTAATATTACACATAAATATGCAGTCTTTTGAAATCATTTGATTCGCATTTTCGGTTTATTTTTCGGTTTCGGCCGAAGTTGTAGTTAAACTTTTGGTTTCGGCTTCGGTTTCGACCGAAAGTCAATGTATAATATTCGGTATGTCTTCGTTTTCGGCCGAAACTAAAAACTTGGTTTCGGTCGGTCTCTAGTTTCCTTATCCTTACATTTTATACTACTACAAAACATGAAAATCGTAGAACTTTTTGCTTACCTTGGCTCCACTATGGCTATTAATTTTTTTCTGCATTTGGAGTTACACAACAGTATGGGGGAAAAAGAGCCTCTACAATTTTGCCCACAGAGATTATGAGAAAAAGTAAATGATGAAAAGCAAATTCCCAAAATTAACTTTCTACCACGACTGTGTGCTAAGTACTTTGCAAACGATTCCTGATCACAATTGAAGCATTTCAAGTAAAGAGAGTGTCCTCCGCATGCTCTGTACAGCCTAAACCTGCTACAATTGGCAACAAATCTGAACTGAACCAATACAATTTTGCCACATTAACATAAAACTGTAACTATCTATTCATTTCATACTTTGGTTCTGGTTGATATTGAGATATTTAAAATCATTCTACCCATGTGTTTAAATCCAGTCAAAAATTCCACTCTTTTGTCATAATCTGAGAGTAGCAGATATTCAGTCTGTAAAAAAAAAAAGTTATTACTTTTCTAATGTTCAGCGTTTTGTCTTCAATCGTTAGTAATTTCTTCGTAGATTAGTCTAGTTATTATTTGTATGAGGGGATAAATTTGGATATAAATTACATAATGCAGTAGATATATATTTTATTAGAACATTAAGAAAGTGAAAATTATTTGGCATTATTTTCATAGAATAGTTACCATCTTTTATTGCATCTTTTGGTGTCTTTTTATTTCTTTAACAGTTCTTACAAAAAAGTTCATTTAGTACTTTTCATTCTATCACTTCGGATTTTTCATTACAATTGACAAGTCTTAACAAATATGCATGCATAAAAGGTCGCAACGAAAGACATTTCCGGTCTTATTCGATCATTTAATTTTAAAAAAAACGTGTTACTGATTGTACCAAAAACTGTAGTAGATTAAATTTTATTTCATTTCCCAAAAATGTTGCCAAAAGAAAATGATGGATTGTGAAAGTCAGAAGTGAAATTTCACCTTTTTATTGCTTAATGGAAAAGAATTTTCGTTTTTTTTTTTAATGAACCTACGCATTGTGTTTTTTTAATAACCAAGAAACGCAACTCTTGACTAATTTATTTTGTAAACAAAGATAAATTTAACCTTTCGCGACGAACACTTGAGTACTAATCATCGCCTACTCACTTTTGATGTTAAAAACGGATTCCTCATAACTAATATTGTATCCTTTGTATAATTCTAAAAGATTAGAACTGGCAGTCGAGGTTGAAATCAATTGTCGAACACCAGCAAAAGAATGTGTTTTTTTTTTGTTTACTAATTTGAAAAAAGAACCAGAAGTTGTGATCTCTTCCATTGGAAAAGGTCACGCCTAATTAAGACTTGTCAATAGTAGGCTAATCATGCTTCATTCGTTAATTTAGCATCTTTTATTTGCTGATTTAGCATCTTTTATTAGCTCATTTAGCATTTTTTATTAGCTCATTTAGCATCTTTTCTTGGACCATTGATTACTTTTTATCAGACAATTCGTTAGAACATCCAGCATCTTTTCTTAAATTTGTCAACATCTTGTATAATATCCTTAAGCCTGTATTCCTAGGTCATATTCAATCTTTCATTAGATGATTTACCGTTTCATCATTTTTTTTCTATATAATTTAGCACCTTTGATGACATCATTGAATGCGGAACGATGGTCGTGCTGCAGCGCGTTCGGCTGGCGTACCGAAAGTCCCGGGTTCGAATTCTTGTGCAGGCTAGGATTTTTTTCCCCAGGTCTGGAGGGTGCAGCTGAGTCTATCCAGCTCTGATGGGTACCTGACCTTAGTTGGGGTAAAGTAAAGGCGGCTGCGCATAGTGCTGGCCACACAATCATCTAGCATGCCGTGGCCACAGAAACTGGTTAACGCTTCTTCTCCGGCCCTATGGATCTAATTGGTCTGACGGGATAATTTTGTTATGAAGATCATTTATGAACATCTTTTAATATTTCATTCAGCTTCTTTATTTTTTTTTTATTAAATTTTTTTAGCTAAATTTAATAGAAATCATATTTGCTATTATTTATATCCTTTTTGTCTCGGAATATAACTGGTGGCGACCCCATAATCATTACAGCGCCCTGTGCAACCACACGTACAGCCAAGATCTTGAGCCGGCTCATATTTTGGATATGAATATAATATAAATACATTTTAAAAAAATAATTTGATTGATAGGTTCTATTGACAAAAAGAATGTAAAAGGTCAAATATCTTTTTCTTTCTTTTGCTTATATATAATTATACTACTGACATTGTGCGGATCTGCAGAATATTGCATATATCCTCCCAGGCTGGTGCCATTGATCTGATAACTTTTCATATAGTTTCTCACTCTTTCCAAAATTTCAGTGGTGTTTTTTCTTGTTGATGGTTGCTTCTGAAATGTGTGAAAACCGACACTTGGTTAAAGTGATCTATCTATCTATCTATCTATCTATCTATCTATCTATCTATCTATCTATCTATCTATCTATCTATCTATCTATCCATCTATCCATCTATCTATCTATCCATCTATCCATCTATCCATCTATCCATCTATCCATCTATCCATCTATCCATCTATCCATCTATCCATCTATCCATCTATCCATCTATCCATCTATCCATCTATCCATCTATCCATCTATCCATCTATCCATCTATCCATCTATCCATCTATCCATCTATCCATCTATCCATCTATCCATCTATCCATCTATCACTCTATCCATCTATCTATCTAACTATATCTACCTAAATACCTACCTATCTACCCAATTACCTATATACCTACCAACGTATCATCTATCTACCTGTTTTTTTTATCTATCTACCAACTTAGCCAATTACCTACCAAAAGAGCCACCTATCCACCTACCTATCTATAATCTGTCTATCCACTTGCATATCTATGTATTTATCTACTCTTATTGTCTGTTTACTTATCTAATCTTACTGTCTGTCTGACTATCGGTCTATTTAAATGTCTATTCGTCTGTATGACAGTTATATAAATATAACCCACAAAGATTAAGTATAAAAAAACAAATGAAAATCTGCAATGTGGAAGCTGCAGAGAATAAAAAGTATTAAAAACATTCACAAAAAGAGGGTACGTCATCTCTTAGTTAGACTACGCGAACTGTCTGTACATCGGACTGCCAGAGTGTGATTTGAAATAAAAACTACAAAGGGTCCAAAAACATGGCTGCAAAACTGTTCTGAAAAAATAAGGAAACTCAACAAAATGCCTAAAAACATTGCATTGGCTGTATATAACACTTAGGATAAAGTTCAAAGCTTTGACTATAACAAAAGCTTATTTGATATTATTATGGCCCTCTATTATGATGACTATTATTACGACTCGTTAAATCGGATTCAATGAATATAGTTGTATCTTTATTAGAAGTCTCTAGATTCTGCTAATCTGTAGCCCAAGCTAGGGGTTCCTTGACTGACAGGTCTATGCAGTAATGTAGTTATATTCGTGATAATTATCTTCAACACATTTCTCAACAATGATAGATCAAACAACTCCAGTTGTTGAATAAACAATTTTATTTAAATTGTAGACTCAATATAAACGATCAATAAACTTCATCAACTGATGGCAACATAAGTTTTAATACAATGGCATACAATATACAAATGAATATAGCGACTTCACTCGACAAACTTCCGAACTGAACTAACTTTAAGGAGGTCGGGACTTAACAAAGAAAACTATCATCGAAGATTCTACAGGGTCTTAATACGCATTTTAACCTCTTTCTCTATAATTACTACGATCCAGAATTATCCTCCAATTTCCACGGGATTTGAACGAATTATTTTATTTAAACTGCCCTCAGGGCATAAAGGTCAAACCTTGGTCGCTTTGGACTCTGATACGCACTTGTTAAGAGGTCAATGCCTTACTACGTCATTCATTTATGACCGATATTCGTAACATCCCCCTCCTTCTAAAGTTTTATAATTATTTCTTTTACATTTTGACTACTAAAAATGTTAATTTTAAGGAATAATTATAAAAGAAAATATTCCGGGGAAACAATACAGTTCAATTGGCTATCCCAATAATTCAATCGAACTGATAACAATAACATATAATATATGCAATATAAATTCATCTTATCAAATGGCTTAACTACAGTCATTCAATCATTCAATTTTTAATTCAAAACAATGGACAATTAAATTGTTTATCGAAATCTTGTATACAAGAAAAATACATAATCATTCTTAATAGATATAATATAATACAAGTTAATAATTTCTATTACATTGAACATTCCCCTGTAATAAAAACTCTCTCGTCCATTCAATTATAAACTAATATCTTTTACAATTTGTAATTATACAACAAAAGAAAAAATCACTTAATGTCTATTCAGACACGACTTATTTTTTTTCATAAGGAGAAAAAAACAAACGCTCTTGATGAAAAAAATACTACTAGGCTTGACCTAATTACACAACAACACGATCATTTTCTCGACAGTATTTTTTTCCATGTTTGTAGGCTGGCTAACACATTAAGCTTTAAACAATACTGTCTGTGTCAAAACCCAAAATTTCTAGGTCAGTATTCTTTTTTCTTTCTCTCCCTCTTCCTTGCGATCACTCTCTCATTCCCTATTGATTCTAACAATATTGACATCGCTATGCAAATTTTTACCTCATCACAGCCTAGGTAAAAAGATTGCTACGCGATTAAATAGTTATCGTATTAAATGAGCATTCTTTAACAACTTATTATCTCAATATTAAATTCATTTATGTTATTTTAAGAACATTAAACATAGTCTGTTCCAGAATTTAGATATTTTATAGCAAAAATCATTAAAAATATTTCAATTTCTCATTTTACCATGACCTTTCGACGTCATTATTTTCTTTTTAAAAGAGTTCACATTGAAACATTCTATCTTTCATGCAGACATGGATTTACTTGAAACAATTTTGGTTAATTTACTTAATTAACTATCAATCAAAGCAGATTATATTATCTTCATACAATCTTAGTACTACACAGTAAGTACTTATTTTCTTTAGATTACATCAAAGACATTTCAAATACAATATTATTGAAGTAGAAAAGAGTTAAGCATAGGCTACTATTAATTTTTTTCAGAGCGAAATCAATGTAACAATTTATGTACAAAACAAACTGCGAGTTTGACTGGTGTGGTAAAACATTCCATTTCCAATCTTTTCAGTGGTGTACATTGCTCTTTTCCATTTTCCACAAAAGGTTTTATTCATTATTCATAGATTCTAGGTTCTCCTGTTCCTCACAGTGTTCAGGTCTACCCAATCTTTTGCTTGTCAGTACAATTCATTCAATCTATTTTAACTCATACAGAAAAAAATAGATTAGTTTTACAATCTTGACATGAAATCCTTAATTAATAATACATTAGTTGAACATTGGTGTGTCAACATTATAAATTCTCAACCATGACATTCTCAACCATTCTGGTTTTCAGTGTCAAGTCAGTGGCACATATCCTAAATTTATACAAAACAAGGATAAGTTTTATTTTACATTAGTTTCACTTCTGGTCTGCTTTTCATGTAACAGTATCCTAAAAAGTGAAAAATCATATATAATACATTTCTTGGAATTCTTGTTAGTCATAGTTCTGTCTTGCTGCAACTATTTTTACCCTACATTATCATACATTCAATGATAATATTACAAATGAATAAATTCACATAGAAGAAATTTGCATCTTGACTCAGTGCAATTATTTCAACAACAGTACATGATAAAATAAATCCATAGTACAATCATAAAACATTTCTCAATACTTTAGTGATAGAAAATTCTCTTTTCTCAAAACCATTTACATCTTTTTCAATCAAATTATCCTCTCTGCCAAATGTTTCAATTATCATTTCCAGAGATTCTCAAACACATCTTATAATCAGTCCACATTTATAATGTCCTCTGATTTAGAAACCAATTCTGCGGATAAAACTGATCTTTTTCTCTTATAGCAATTATTTTAAATGCTCAACCTAACAAGTTTGTTTAGAAATATCACACTATAATGATATTTACTCTAACAATACTTTTACTCATTCCTTTTTCTTCACAAGTAAGGGATTTAGTTTTAAAATAGTAAGTTTGGTAACTAACTATCAGTGAATTTGTCATTCAATTCATCCTGAACTCCAGGCATAAATTTTACAAATAAGAGTAACAATGTTAACAACATCAAGCTTATTCCAATTGTTTTCAGAAGGTAAGGCTTCATCATTTTCAAATGATATAATATTTTTGCCTTTCTTTCATCACACAACAATGGCATCTGCATGTGAGCAGTGTACAATTTTTTCCTAATAAAAACAGTTATGTCAGACAAAAAATTTATGTACTTATCTAGGTACTTGCTCAGCCCAAGGAGGTCCAATTCGGTCGGCCATTCCTCTGGAAGTAGTTTGAGTGTTCCTCGGACAGTGGGTCCAAAGATTGGTCCATAGGCTCCTCGACTTTCCGGATGGGATTCAGTTGACCTCTCCTGCTCCAGGCATAAGTTCTTTAGGACTGGATTGAAGAGTTCCGAGGTGAAGTTGGTCCTTCGATCCGTCGGTATGGATTGTGGTAACCCATAGCTTTTGGTAGTTTCGGTCCAGTTCTCAGCACTCGTTTCTTCGGTGATGCTCCTCCAATCTTCATCTGTACCGGCAACTGCAGGTTTGCATTGTTGTTTGTTTATGCTGTGATCTATCTGGTCATAGACATCAGTAGTAGGATTTTCTTTCTCGTCGACAGCTTTCTCATGCAACTGTAGCAACTCTGGTTCTACTTTCTGTTCAGCAATCAATTCATTTTGTGATGACTTCTTTGATTGTTCATTTCCTTTCGGACAATCTTCAATCTTGGAGAAAATAGTAGTATCAAGTTCCACTTCTTCTTCCTCTTTCTTCTCTCGTGGGAGAATTTCTTCTTTCTTTTCCTTTTCTTGTGAGAGAATTTCTTCTTTCTTTTTCTGTGGTGTCATACCATTTATGACATCACCTACAGGATAAAGTTCTTTTTCTTTTCCTGTCTCCACTATAGGACTAGGGTCTGGATTTTCCTTTACAATCAGTTCAGGTCTCACCCTCCCTTTCGCCAAATCATTTGCTAGGATAACAGATATGCCCTCAACAGGAAGTTTTGATATTACTCCAACTGTCACATATCCTGTCACCAAGTCAGATGATAGGTATATCCTATGTAGAGGTATTTCTTCTTTCCATTCAAAACCTCTCAATAGGACAGTCTGTCCTGTCAATGTATTCACATTCAATGGTAATACATCTTTAAGCAGCAGTGTTAATGATGCTCCTGTGTCTCGTAATATGTTTACGGACTTCAGTGGTCCTTCCTTTTGTAAGGCCACACAACCTTCACTAATGAACGGTTGAAAACTGCACAGGGTCTCTGTGTCAATTTTATTCTTCCCTTGACCATGACTTTCGGGTGTTGTTTCATCTTTCGATGACTTCAGACTCTTGTTCGAGTCAAAAATACTTTGGTCTACTTTTTCGTCTCTGTGGACTTGGACAACCAATCCAATAGTAGCCATTCTGTATTTATAATCAGGATATTTATCCTCATTATCTTCAGTTGTAGATTTCTCTACCTTCTGACTTTTGCTCTCAGGCAAATCCACCCTCAGTGTTTCTGGTTTAGAAGAATCTTTCTTCGAATTCAGTTCGTTTGTATTTTCGCTTTCTTGTACATTCTGTATTGGTTTATGGCTTGCACACATGACCACTTTGTTAGGTCTTTTGTCGCTTCGTATACTCCAACAG
Source organism: Anisus vortex (assembly GCA_949126835.1). Lineage (NCBI taxonomy): Eukaryota > Metazoa > Mollusca > Gastropoda > Planorbidae > Anisus > Anisus vortex. The sequence goes on from OX421497.1 coordinate 5,459,790, forward strand.
TCTTCTATGCTATGTCCTGTTCTTTTACAAAAAGTACATTGGACGTTTTTGTAGACAGGTTTTTTATTAACATCATTTTGTTTCACAAAATGCTCTTAATAAAAAACCTGTCTACAAAAACGTCCAATTATTATGGCCCTCTATTATGATGACTATTATTACGACTCGTTAAATCGGATTCAATGAATATAGTTGTATCTTTATTAGAAGTCTCTAGATTCTGCTAATCTGTAGCCCAAGCTAGGGGTTCCTTGACTGACAGGTCTATGCAGTAATGTAGTTATATTCGTGATAATTATCTTCAACACATTTCTCAACAATGATAGATCAAACAACTCCAGTTGTTGAATAAACAATTTTATTTAAATTGTAGACTCAATATAAACGATCAATAAACTTCATCAACTGATGGCAACATAAGTTTTAATACAATGGCATACAATATACAAATGAATATAGCGACTTCACTCGACAAACTTCCGAACTGAACTAACTTTAAGGAGGTCGGGACTTAACAAAGAAAACTATCATCGAAGATTCTACAGGGTCTTAATACGCATTTTAACCTCTTTCTCTATAATTACTACGATCCAGAATTATCCTCCAATTTCCACGGGATTTGAACGAATTATTTTATTTAAACTGCCCTCAGGGCATAAAGGTCAAACCTTGGTCGCTTTGGACTCTGATACGCACTTGTTAAGAGGTCAATGCCTTACTACGTCATTCATTTATGACCGATATTCGTAACAATATATTTGTATAGCATAAGGCCGATATGTAAAGCGCATTCTAAGACTAATTGTTATGGATAGCGTTATAAAAATATGTAATTTGTAAAATGTGTCATTTGTATATAATATATATAATATTTGATTCTAAATAGTGATGAAATTGTATTGAGGGTCTCTAACTTATGGTCATTTTTCTTTAATTAAATTTCATTTACTTACTTTCATTATTCTCACTAATGAGAACGAGTTCTTGTAGAAGCAATGTGAACTTTAATAATGCTACAACATGAAGATGTTTTATACCAATAAAAAAATAAGCTTAAGATGGTAAAAAAAAAGCCTCAGCTTGACACGCCCATCGAAAGAACTCACTCAACTTGACGCCGGTCCAACCAAAGGAGGAAATATATGGTCAACATTGCGTTCATGCTTTTATCATCATCATCATTGGCTCCATAGTCTTGGAAGAAGATTAGATTTTTGCTTCTGTGATTTGGCCAGCCCTTCAGAATTGGCTGTGTCTGTGGAGACCTATCCTTGAAAGACAAGCACTGTCGCATCTCTGGCACTTGAACGCTCGACCTTTGGAGATTGTCGGGGGCAGACAATGATCTTTACTTTTCTTCGCTGCTCTTTTAGCATCCGCAATAAAGCGAAGTCTGCAGCATTTGTACCGGTGTGTAGGGTACTTCTCCAACTACTTCTGTTCTGAGCCAGGTTTTCCCAGTTTCCGACCTCTACATCTATAGCCTTAAGGTCGCGTTTGCAGACGTCCTTGAACCTAAGTTGGGGGCGGCCAGTAGCTCTCTTGCCTTCAGCGAGCTCAGCATATAGCAGGTCTTTTGGGATTCACCCATCCTCCATCCTGGAAACATGGCCAAGCCATCGGAGACGTCGAAGGCGAAGGAGAGTGACAATGCTAGGCGTGTTAGCCTGTTGCAAGACCTCGCTGTTTGTAATGCAGTCCTTCCAAGAGATCCCAAGTATGCGTCTGAGGAAGCGCATGTGGAAAGAATAGTCTCCTTTCTTGCGATGCGTACAGGGTCCAAGTTCGCTGGCGTACAGAATAGTGCTGATCACAGATGCACGAGGGGTCTTAAAGTTAAACTTTCGACTTTACAGTGAGACGTAAACTCGATTTTTTTTCTCGGGAGGACATCAAAATAGATTTTAATTTACTATTTTGAAGATCATTACTACCCCCTACCTTCTTTGGACCCTTTAGTCCTTAGTGCATAGGCCCTATATATATATATATATATATATTAAAAATGTATACATATGTGTGTGTGTATGTGTGTGTGTGTATCCATCCGTATTTTAATCAATGCCTCTATCTTTATCTGTATCCATCGCATTATCTGTCTGTCTTTTTCTATTAATCAGTCAATTGGTCTGTCCTTCTGTCTATATCTCTATGTCCACCCATTCTTTTAGCCAAGACAATGTTCCACTAAAATAACACTGACGCTTTGTTCGACACATACTAGTAAACACATGACAGTTTAAAACTGCAGACTGTAAACACTATGTAATGTTCTCCCCATGAACACTATTATAATATGATGTTCTATTATCTTCAACATAAAGCACAATATTATGTTATACTATCTGCGACATAATCACTATATCTTGTTCTATTTTTTCCCACATTGACCCTACATCATGCTGTATTATATCCGTTATGAAAACGTAATATATTTTTCTATTATCTATAGTATCTCGCTTTCTCACAGTTAAGCAGTATTTTTCATCATCATCATCACCAAGACAAGCTAAACAGACGCAAGTCTATCTATGCAAAGATAAATCCTCATAGTAGGCGACAACGTAATGGTGGTTTACTTACATCTCCAGGTCCACAAAGAGTACGTCCAGTTATATTAGCTGAAGCAGACAGCTTGATGCAGAGCACAGCTAAAACAAACACATTACGGGTTCGTGTTCTCATGTTTTATTTTCATGCAAATATTTCACAAAAGAATGAAAGAATGCAAAGAATCATTTACATTTACGATACATTGGCATTCCTTAGTAATACCCTTCTTCTCCTACTACCTTAGGTACACCATCAAAACAATGTTTTGCTTTTCTGCAAGAATACGACTGGTATCTCGACAATTAAAAATAAAAGCTTTAAAAAAAATTCAAATATTGCCATTAAATAGTCTAAATATTTGGATTCTATGATTTTGGAGTTGGCGTTTAATTAACTTTATTATGTAACACAGGAGTCGGCAACCTTTTGATAATAGCGTGCCAAAGCAGGATTTCTATTTCATCCAGCGTGCCAACAGTTTAAAGGCCATACTGCTCTATCAGTCAATTTTTTGTCGAAAAGGCCTGAATAAACTTTTTTTTTGGGGTCCCCCGCGTGCCATTTTAAATTGATCTGCGTGCCAAGTCTGGCACGCGTGCCATAGGTTACCGACCCCTGATGTAACCATGCTTTGCACGTCTTAGGACTTTTCTAAACTTAAAGCTTGAAAACTGATTTGATTTTTTTTTAATTATTAGTTGACCAATAGAGTCTACTCAAATCTTACAATATCCTGTGTCAGCGCTCAATTTCTAGAAAAGTGAGATAATTGATCAAGATAAAATGTATGGCTTTTTCAATAGTTTAGGTTTAAATTGTGCATTAGTTCACTATTAGCCTGTCACTGTGCACTCATTCCCCCACCTTGCATTATTGTTGCATTATTGATAAATATAACATCGATTTCCGTAGACATATAATATGTAGGCTATATATATATATATATATATATATATATATATATATATTAGGCGCATGGTGGCAGGGCGAGGTTCATGGGTTCGAGTCCTGGTGAAGGCTAGGATATGTTCCCGGAGACTGGTGGGTGCCTCTGAGTCTACCCAGCCCTGGTGGGTACCTGACTTTAGTGGGGGGGGGGACACATTGAAGGCGCTTGGGCATTTTTGCTAGCCACACAATCACCTAGTATGCCGTGGCCACAGAAATTGATGAACGCTGCTTCGCCGCCCTATAGATCTATTTGGTCCGACGGGTTACTATATATAGCCTATACATCTTAAAACCATCAGTAATGTATAAGCGCTCATTTTATTTCAAGAGTAATTTTACGTGAACTAAAAGTTAAGTCCGCTAAATCAGGGAACGTTAATATACAAATATTCATGACGAAAGATGAATAGAATAGATTTCCGTACGACGGCTTAACATGTCAGAAGTCAACAAAAAGAGCTTCACACTTACCCGCCGCAATCGCCAAGAGGAAACCGCTCATTTTTTTTTTCCAACACACAGTTAGGCAAAAAAAAATATTATTTGCACTGATGTAAATTAATTTCACTTAACTTTAGTTTCGTATATTTCACTTAGATTCATCTGCTGTTACAGCCTGGCCCATAATGCATCAGCGCGAACTAAGGAAATGGCAATGACGCCCTCTGAGTCCAGATTGGCTAGCTTCCCCCCACCCCCACCCCACCCCAAAAACAACCTGACCAATCGTGTACCTATGCGTTGCAGCTTTAGAAAAAAACTCAACTCATCAACTAGTCTCAATAAGCCCATAATTTTACAAACAGTAGCATTTAAGCCTATAAGCTCTAAACATTTTTTTTTATGTTGTTTAAGTGAGTGGTACTTAAACAAAGTTTGTCTCTTCAAAATATAAGTAGAAAAAAAACACATTTAATACAAAGAGTAAAACAGCAATAATACATAAGGCATTTAATTCTAATTTAGAAATACAACACAATAACAACCTGTTACATTGCTCAGATCAACATAGAGACAAAAACACTTTTTTTTATTCCTTATGCGAGAACAAATGCAAATAAGTACTATTTCTTCTCGAGTGGCATCCGGGCACGGAATGGGTTACCTTAACAAACCAAGAAAACCATAACTCTAAAATTATTTAAAAACAGTAATAAAAGTGCAAAACTAAACTCAGACCACGTATCGGTGTAGGACGCAACAATATTTTTTTATAGAGATGGAGCATCTGTAATATATAAGATAAGAAGTATTTAATACACAAATTAGATGTGTTAGGCTTATCTAAGTTATTGTTTACATCCAATTAATAGGAAGCCTAGTAGTAAGTAAAGTTCCTCCCGGACCAAATTGATCCATAGGGCCGGTGAAGCAGCATTCACCAGTTTCTAGGAGATGTGTGGTCAGCACAATGCTCAGCCGCCTATACTTTACCCCAACTTTTGTCAGGTCCCCATCAGTGCTGGGTAGACTCAGGGACACCCTCCAATTCCTGAAAAAAAGGCTAGCCTCCACAAGGATTCGAACCCGGGACTTTCGGATAGCCAGTCGAACGCGCGCTCGGCTTCCGGGCCTATAACTTATAACATTATAAGAATATCAAGTTTCGCTTTGTGGATCAGAGAGGGAGATATCTAGATTCATAAAGGTTTGCTGAAGAAAAAAAGATAGCGAATCTTTCCCTAATTTAAGAAGGGTTCTCAAACATACGCCGGCCCATGCCCGTCCAGCAGTGAAGAGCTATGGCAATGCAAACTGCAGGAACGAATCAAAAAGATAATCCGTCGAAGAAGGTGGAGATGGCTTTCGGTCGTGTCCTTAGAAAGTCCACAACCAGCATTGCAGGTTATAAGCCCTCACCTGAGACCGCAAGGCAAAAGAAAAAAGAGGCAGGTCAAAAGATGACCCGGAGACGTGATTTGTAAACATACATCAGCACGATGGGACGATACTGGAGACAGTTTGAAAAACAAGCTCATGACCTGCTTTGTTTCTTTTGCGACTTTGACCCAGGTGGGGGATGCTGACAATGGTGCCGAGTATTTTAAAAATAGTGAAATGGACAATGATTTAATAAAATAAATATTATTTTCATAATATAATCATTGCCTTTTAACTCTGTTTTTAAATTTGTTTGTTTGTTTTTAAAACATAGCTTGCGTTACAAGCACAGACAACAGCAGACGTTAAGTTAACACTTTGGTAAATCCTCCGCACATGTTCTTAATGTATGCACTTGGGAAGCAAAAACTAGGTTTACCCCACAGACTCACCAAACAGACAAACAACTGACCGATAGATGTATCTGGATTTTTATTCATTTTCTACAAATAGTCTTTTCTTTTTTCATGCAGCATCCGTTAAGCCAGGGGTCGGCAACCTACGACTCGCGTGCCAAACTTGGCACGCAGGGCGATTTTCAATGGCACGCGGAAGGCCCTACGAAGAGCAATTCAAGACTTTTCAATAAGAAAAGGATTGCTAGAGCAGTATGTATTTTATGGTGTTGGCACGCTTAATGAATTACAAATCCTACCTCGGCACACTATTATCAAAAGGTTGCCGAACCCTGCGTTAAAAGCTATATAATAATATATTTTAAATTTTAATAATTGATTATAATTTAGTTTTTGGAACGAGATTTTTTCAAACCTTCCACCACTAAACTTTTAAGGACTTATCCATACATTTGTAAAGGTAATTTAAATTTCTCAAAGAATGTATCGATTATATATTGACTGTAGCGCAATGTGTGTGTGACTCTAAAAGTACATGTCTCGCTAAATTGCGAAGGCGCAGCTTTTCAATGCTGGAGACGGTCGCTTCGCTATAGAGCAATTAATTGCTTTATCTTACGCTTTTACAGACATAATAAGATAAGAAACACTAAAATGACATAGAGGAAGTCAACCTGTATCACCAATTGTAGAAGAGACTTAAAATGTCTTTTGAGGGGTCTTTCGCGCGCATGCCAGTTAAAATTATCTCTGCGTGCCAAGTTTAGCAAGCGATCCACAGGTTTCTGTACCCTGCTATAGAGGATGTCTAAACGGGACAACTAACAAGGACACGGCAAAGTCCACATTCTCTACCTGGGAAAGCGGCAAAGTCCACATTTTCTACCTGGGAAAGCGGCAAAGTCCACATTTTCTACCTGGGAAAGCGTAAAAAGTCCACATTTTCTACCTGGGAGAGCGGCAAAGTCCACATTTTCTACCTTGGAAAGCAGCCTCTCACACAATTTTAAGTCCAGTGTTTCCCTCGAGTTTAAATGTGGGAGAGGGCACCAGAATTTAATTATTGAAGAAATGTTATAATGAAATGTACTGAGAATCCTTGGACAACACGCAACCATAACATACGATGTGTAGATTTCTAGCTTACAGCTTATTTATGGTTAGTTTTAATTGGTTGTGAAGGTTAATCGGCTTATGCTAAGCTTTACTTATTTACAAAGTCTTAAAAGCTGCTAAAATTCTGATTTAATAAAAAAAATATAAACACAAACAATAACAATAACAATAGACAAAAAAAACGTATAGAACAGCTTTGTTTGAGTTTGTATAATCTATATTTTAGGCTCAAATTCTGGTAGTCGTGAGTAGAGGCGACCGAAATAAAGTTTCGGTTTCGGTACCGAAAGTAGGCAAATGACTTCTTTCGGCGTTGATTCGATTTCGACCGAAGTCAAAAAGTTATCTTTCTGTTAGCTTTCGGTTTCGGCCGAAACTGATATTGACTTTCTGCCTTTAGTCGAATATCTTTTTTAACTTTTAAAACTCAGACTGCAACGCTAGTAGCTGCATATATTCATACTTTCGTTAGTGATAATTTCATTATTAATCTGTGTGTGAAGTAGAAGTGAAGTAGTTCTGTATATTACATGTTCTATTGTTTACTTAAATAAGACTGCTTGTGATCGTTAATTTTTATCTTGGTATTGCAATTTATCAATTTCAGGGCAGACCACACTTGAATTAAGTATAGACTCATAAATACTGATCCGAAGTAAGTTTCAATTCAATTGTTTAATCATAAAATACAACTCAATAACTTATATCCAACAATAAACAGTCAAAATCATATTCTAAAGCCTAAGGTCTAAGCACGTCCCATCGTTCTCTAAGTCTAAGGTCGTCCCCAACCCCAACACTGCTCGTACATAGAAATGTAAAACTTTAAACCGGTTTTGTTGATAGTTTAGGGCAGGGGTCGGGAACCTTTTTGTCCTAGAGAGCCATGGATACCACATATTTTGAAAAGTAATTCTGTGAGAGCCATATATTATGTTTAAAGCAAACAATTCAAGTAAACGTGTGCATTTTGTGTAATTTCAACACTAAAAGTAAAATAATTATGTATCTGAATTCTTCTGATGCTGAGCTGCTATGACTTTAGCTCATTTGTAGAATGAAATATTGATATGCAATTAATATGTAGATCAAAAAGTTAAAAAAAAAAAAAAAAAAAAAAAAAATTTTTAATAATCGAATATTTGTCTGCGAGCCAGATGCAGCCATCAAAAGAGCCACATCTGGCTCGCGAGCCGTAGGTTCCCGACCCCTGGTTTAGGGGAAAATCGTTCCAATATTGTGTCCCAGGAGGTTTTCTTTTTTTTGTTCTCAAAGAAATAGTTTTAACTAGATTGTGTTTGATTCGGAGAACATCATTTCTTAACATTAAATGCCTCTCAAACATTAACGTGGAGGTGACTCTTAGTCTAGGCCATAGGTTCTCATCGGGGGCGTTATCGCCCCCCGGGGGGTGGTGAGAAGCTTTAGGGGGCGCTGACATTCCCGCGGGTGGTTGGGGGGAGTTGAAGGGCAAGTGGGCGGTACAAACGTACCTGATATAATTTGAACACCTCAGCTATTTGAATCAATTAGTTTTTTGATGAAATACGATGTAAACACAAATGCTGCTAAATATCTGATATCCCCCAACAGTAGGCATAAATATTATTAAACTAATAAGAAATAGGAATCTCAATGACCTTTCGATGAAGTAGGGGGCAGTATTTGGCAAAGATGGTGTGCGGCCTGCTGGTTCTGTCTGTGGTTAGTTCACCGGACTGGCAGCCCTGTTGACCGATCACTGTCACCCTGCCTCTAACATCTGCTAATATTAATGATATTCTGATCTCAGTTTTACCGAGATGTCTTTTTATGCGTATGAATCGCTAGGTCTAAACATTACAACTATCCTTAAGCGGTATCATCATCATCATCATCATCATTGGCTCCATAGTCTCGAAAGACGATTAGATTTGCGCTCCTGTGATTTGGCGATATATATACGTAGTATTCAAACAAACTGGGTAGTTATTGTAATGCTGAAAAATATACATAATAATTCTTTAGTCATATAATATTTATATAATTTTCAAATACTATTTACAGTTTGATAATTTCAAACGTATAAATGTGAGCCATTTATTTACAAAAAATAATTAAAAAAATCAAATATTAGCTTAATTGAAACGGGCTAATTATATCCCTTTAATTAACAAATGTTTCCACATTTTATTCAATAGTGATGCCGAACACGTTTTGTTTTGTAATATTACAAATAATAATATTACTGATTATTATTATTTCTTTAGATACATTCAACATTATGGTATTCATAACACGATTTAATTATTAGAGCATAACAATAATTTACGTTAAATAGTTGTCAATTAATATTTCCTGCATTGTTTTGACCATTTAAAGACCAAGTGAAGAGGTTTTTCTCAAAGGAACGAGATTTGGAATAGCCTCATACGGCAGTGACGTATCACAAGGGAAATAAATAAATAAAAATAGACGCTATAAATCTATATTTAACCATTTTGTTAAAAATAAGAACCGGGAAAAGATTCAAAACATGTGGCAATAGATTCAAAACACGTGACAATATTCATTTTTCCTAGTCGGAATCCTTTATGTTACGTCACTTTCCTATATTGCCGGAAATAAAAACATCTCAAATGGCTACGAGATTTGGAGTAATCATCCGAAAAACACACACATTTAAGTGCAAATATTGAACTAATTACTTAAAATTTATCTTTGATATTTTGTATAAATGTTTTTTTTAACATTCAGATACTGAATACACTATTTACTATCAAAATCAAATGTTAACTCAATTTTGATAAAAAGCTCTTCACTTGGTCTTTAAGGAGTTTATATTTTAAACATTAATAATTACAGAAATTACATAATGTAGTGCTATTAAATAAGTCTCTTATATTTCTAAATTAATAATACAAATAAATTTGTTTTAGAATTAATTATTTTTTTGTTTAATTAAAGAAGATGAACATAAAAAATCGTTTAATTGTAATTAGTCTGTATTAATTAATGAAGGGTCAAGTGTAGATGACCTCTTTGTATGCTTAGAACAGCTTTGATGTGCGATAAATCTGTTCACGTGTAAGTTGAACCAAAAGCTGAAAGTAAAGGAGCGAATGCCAAGCAATTGAGAATAGCAAATGACCTTCCTAAGCAGCTTCCTTCCAGATTTGTTCCGCAAAATGGCACATTTGGATGCCCGTTTTTGAAATGTTTAAAATTCAACTTGCTCCATTTTAAAATCACCAACAATATTCCTCCACTAAAAAAAAAAATCTACATCTAGGAAATTGTTTAAAATATCAAACCAGTTAGGCTTTCTGTGGTTTGAAAAAATGAGCATCAATCTGAAAGACTTGCCTTTGATTTGAAAACTCCACTTTGAGTGCTTCTGAAAAAGCCCAACTAACTATCTTTTTTTTATTCTTTAACTTTAACATATGAATGTACATGTAGTTAAAATGTTTTGAAATTGATTTCACGACCATATATGTCCAGTTTCAATGCAAATCATTCCAGTGGTCTATGTAAATACAAGTTCAACTCACTAAAATGGGTCAGTGACGGGGATGTAGTGTTTGGGGATGAAGTGACTGTGGACTATTAGTGTATCTTTTCTATTTTTTATTCTTTGCCAATTTTATAATTTTCTTGTTATGTCTTTGACAATGCTTTTATTGCCTTTATTGTACTTATTGTTTTGTTTGTGTTGGGCAAAATAAATATTGTTCGTTGTTCATTGTAAAGGACTACAAGCGATGGCTACTGCACACAGAGGTGCGTTAGGTTAGCAAACGATGACTTTTAAATAGAATGTATGAGACTTGGATTCGGTGCTCGAGTTTTTGAAAAGCAAATCCGATTCCAAAGCCTCTTGTTTTTGGCAATTTTTTGATCTATCAATTCTTACAATATGTTTCCTTTTCAGTTTTTTTAAAGATAATAAATCACAAAAAAAGTCTAGTCCGCCTAAAAAAAAATTGCGGAAACTATAGTCCAGAGGGGTGGGGGAGCGCTCAAATTAAGTTATAGATTGTTCAGGGCTACAAATTGTTTATTACTGCACTCATGCTGGTCATCAAAAATTTAAATAGATTCTACGAGTCTTTGATTCGATTCTAGAGTTTTTGGAAAGCAAGGACGATTCTTGTGAGATAAAATGAAATAAAATTGAAAACTGATTTCACTGATTTAATTGATTTATAACCGTTTATAAAAATGATTTCAGGGTGATGACTCCAATTTAATTAAGACGAAGAGTGTTATTTTTGGCAAATATAAAAGGAAACAAGCAATAACAGTAACATTTTGAAGTTATAGTTAAGGTCTAGCAATCGTACAATGCAAAAAAACAACACTAAATTTCGTTTGTATAAATATGTAACCAATTAATAGTGTCACGATCAAACTTAATATAATAATATTACTACGCCTTAAAATAACAGTCACCTCACTACCCTACCTAAACTATTTTCTCGCTCTACGAGACTGTAATGTAAAGGGGTCAAGAGGTCAGCTGAGCAATAGCATAACGTGTTTTTATTTCTAATTAATGTAAGTGAGGTATTTCAGCTCATATCTTATATGTTTTGGCACACTATGAACACTTTGATGATACCTGATATTTTATGCGTTTGATATGTCTGAAGCCTTTACGGGAGCTACCCAGCGGCACACCACGTCATATCAACGTGAGAAAAACGTGGTTTCTACGTGTTTTTGTGGTTACCACGTTTTTTTTCTTCGTTGATACGAAGTTGTATGCCCACTGGGTATCATTATATCGTTCTACCCATTTTTGGTGTAGCTATAGATATATACCACTGTTAAGTATGACCTCTGTAAGGTCAATGCCGCCATCTTGGGTCATTGGTTTGTGCCCTAGATTTCCTCTTCTGTTTAAAACTCTTCTTTCCTCTTCTCTTTATCCTATGTACTTATTATATTGCTATGTTATAATAAACTGAACAGTTATTCATGTATAGAACCCGGAAGATCTTTGTTGATTTATTTCACATAGATGTACGATTTCCTATTCGTTAGAGTTATATTTAGTAAGTCCAGACATCAGTTTTCACCCCATTCCCATAGACAGAGCTTAAATATTGTTATTACGGTAACTAAACTTAATAATAGATAGATTGACTAAAACTGCGGTCTGTGACAATATGATTTTTTTTCATAACAAATGTCCCATAAGTGGGACGCTAGCACAAAATATGGTTTAGTGAGTTAATGCTATTTTACAAAATCTGCTTGCCCCAAACCCCACCCCCACCCCCTTATGCATTTTGTTTATGAAACAAGATGAAGCTCTCCTTCAACTGTGTCAGTAAGGACGTCAAAAAAATAAAAGAGAGAGAATGGTAAAGCAAAGCTAGAAAGCAGGTGAAATGTGATAAATGAGTTGACAGAGGAATTCAAGATAAATTGACGCAAACAATGATATGATCATTTTCATTGAACTTTTTATTTTCAACATGCCAAAAAAAAATGTATATGTTGTTCACCGAATTTATTAGACAAAAATATTTTCAATTAAATATAATAAAAATAACGTTAGGCAATATTTAGAATAATTTATTACAAATTTGTACTGCGACTTACATGAAAGAATGTATATTAACATAGTATAACTAATGCGCAACGTGAAGAAAAGAAAATCGGTACATTACAAAATAAATGCAATACAAAATTATAATTATAATAATACTTGTATAGCGCATATCTCGTTGGCAACAGTTTTATGCGCTGTCAACAGTCACAGACAGAGTACAGGCAACGAATAAAAGACGAAAATGTATACATGAAAAATAATAAACTGCTACTTAAATAATGACAGTGGTAGCAATGACAACAGAAATAACATGAAGCAATGATTATCTATAGTATAATATATATTATAATATATCTAATGAATATGTCATGAATAAAGTAGGCTTACTAAAGAACTGCATATACTTGTAAGTGGTTTAAAAAGAAGGTAAATTTGTAAAATGTTTTACAACTGTTACAACAAGGATCTGGAACTAGCTTATACTCTAGCATATGGACTATCCCCAAGTTCAACAAGCCATGAATCAATATATAATATAACATAAGATCAGTAAGTCTACTGTGACACTGCAACAATAAAATGTAACATTCTTTGTCCATGCCCGAAATTCAGGATGAGAATTATGAATATTTCATTTTTACATAATACATTTCATGTTCATTTATTTTGAAAATTAAGATGCCATTAATTGGAGATTCCTTTAGCCCCTTACTTCTGTAATTAGAAAAAAAATTTTGGCTTCAGCCTAGTTAGCTTGAAGATAAATGTGTTTATAGTTTTGAGCTAGATGGCTTGTATACGAATTCGTACGTAATCTGAAGCTGTATATTAAGTTGTTTTTATCTTATTCTATATATTAGAGACGCTCCTTCTATGAAGATTATTGCGTCCTACGTGAATCCCGTCTTGCATTGTTATAAGGGTTACACTGTTATTATTATTTTCCCTTATGTTTACTATCACAAACATTAGTTTGCATTTCATGATTTCTACTACTATAGTATACAACTTCTCAGCATAGGACTGATGTGAGCATGACATATCATCCAGACAGGAAAATAGAGTTCACGCAAGCTCTCTCGAACTCACTAGACACTGATCTCCCTGGCAACAGCGCCAAAGAAAAGTGGGACTACCTCAGAGAAACAATACACAGCACAGCCATGCAGGTCTTTGGAAGAAAAAAGACAAAAAACAATGACTGGTTCGAGGCCAATTCTGTCACGCTCACCCCCGCCATCGAAGAAAGACGAAGTGCTCACCAAAAATACAAGAACTCTCCCAATCAACAGACACTGCAGGCATATAGATCAGCCAGGAGCAGGGTTCAGAGGCTAGCAAGGCAGTGCGCAAATGACTACTGGCTTCAGCTATGCCAGAGCATTCAACTATCGGCTGAAACTGGAAACATCAGAGGCATGTACGATGGCATAAAAAAGGCCATGGGTCCTACAAAGAAGGTCACAGCCCCACTGAAGTCTTCAACAGGCGTGATAATTCATGATAAGAGCAAACAGATGGACAGATGGGTGGAACACTACTCAGAGTTGTACTCCAGGCAAAACCACATCACACAAGAGGCCATCGATGCTGTCCAAAGTCTCGCCCTCATGGCAGAACTGGACGACATACCTACCCTGGCAGAACTAAAAGAAGCTATCGAGCGATTACCAATAGCAAAGGCTCCAGGTCAAGATGGTATCCCACCAGAGGTTATCAAGTGTGGCAGCAGCGTATTAGTGGAGCACCTGCATGGCCTCCTCTGCCAGTGCTGGGAAGAAGGAGCAGTACCCGAGGACATGAGAAATGCCAACATAATTACCCTGTATAAAAATAAGGGAGATAGAAGTGACTGTAATAATTACAGGGGTATTTTCCTCCTCAGCATTGTGGGAAAGGTCTTTGCACGGGTTGTTCTAAAGAAACTGCAAAGGCTTGCTGAGAGAGTGTACCCCGAATCACAGTGCGGGTTCCGAGCAGAAAGATCCACAATCGATATGATCTTCTCACTAAGACAACTCCAAGAAAAGTATCGCGAGCAACACATGCCCCTCTATCTGGCTTTCATTGATCTGACAAAGGCCTTCGACCTGGTCAGCAGAGATGGACTCTTTACAGTCCTGGCAAAAGTTGGCTGCCCACCGAAACTACTGAAGATAATACAGTCATTCCATGACGGAATGAAAGGCACAGTGCAGTATGACGGGTCAACTTCAGCCGCATTTGATATAATCAGTGGTGTCAAGCAGGGCTGTGTCCTTGCCCCAACACTCTTTGGCATCTTTTTTGCCAGCCTGTTGAGACATGCCTTTGGAACTTCTACCGAGGGGGTCTATCTATACACCCGTTCTGATGGTAAACTATTCAACTTGGCCAGGCTTAAGTCTAAGAGGAAGATACGGGAGACCGTCATTAGGGACATGCTTTTCGCAGATGACGCAGCCTTAGCCACACACACAGAGGCAGAACTGCAAAACCTAATGGACCGCTTCGCCAAGGCCGCTAGCGACTTCGGTCTCACTATCAGTATCAGCTTAAAAAAGACAAATGTGATGTCCCAGGAAGCTGCTTCTCCCAAAATCAACATCAATGACTGCGAACTTGAGGCTGTGGAGCATTACACATACCTTGGCTCCACTATCAGCAACAACCTTTCTCTAGATGCAGAGCTTAACACAAGAATCGGCAAGGCCTCCACAACACTGGCCAGACTATCGCACAGAGTTTGGAACAACAAAAAGCTGACAATAAGAACCAAGGTTGCAGTGTACCGTGCATGTGTGTTAAGCACTCTACTCTACGCCAGCGAAGCCTGGACGCTATATTCTAAACAAGAGAAGAGATTGAGTGCTTTTCACATGCGCTGCCTCCGACGCATACTCGGAATATCCTGGCAGGACCATGTCACGAACAACGAGGTACTGCGGCAGGCTGGGATGCCAAGCATGCCTACTCTAATCCGCCAACGCCGGCTCAGATGGCTGGGGCATGTATGCCGGATGAAGGATGGCCGAAAACCCAAAGATATCCTTTACTCGGAACTGGCCAGAGGAAAGAGGACTGCGGGCCGGCCCCACCTCCGATATAAGGATGTCTGCAAGGGAGACATGAAAGCCCTTGCCATTGACACAAACAGCTGGGAGGAACTAGCCAAGGACAGGTCCAGCTGGAGACATGCGCTGGCCTACGGGCTGGAAGCTGGAGAGAGAGACCTGAAGCGGCTCGCCGATGAGAAGCGCACCAAAAGGAGGGGAAGAAGAGACCAGCCCATGACCAGTTCTGCCTTCCTGTGCCGGACGTGCAATAGGGACTGTCACTCGCATGTGGGCTTGCACAGCCATAGCAGAAGCTGCAAGGCCAGGAGCGCACATTCCCCAAGGGCACAATAAACTCCATCGTCTCTCGAGACAAATGGAAGCCAACAATAGCATAGGATTAATTCTTTTAATTTGTTATCTAGAAGCTAACAGCTTTGTCTGAAAATCCTTCATCGTTCGTCTGTTTCGCTACTAGTCTAAGTATCATTTCTCTAAGTTATATTTTTGTTTTTCTTTTTTCCATCTCCATAATTGTTCAAGTTCGCGTTCATGTCTCTCCAAACTTATGAGCTCTTCCAACTACAAAAGCCTATTTTCTTGTTCCCTTTCTGCGATAATGTTTCTGCTTCAATCTTCTCTCTCTAATCAGTCGACGCATTTCTTATTTACGAGCCGGCTGCCTTTTAGCCTCTTGCCCCTTCAATTTCTCCTTCTCCAGAGCTACACGAGTCGCATTCCTAAGCTCATCTTTAATCCTATTCTTCAAAGCGCTGACTACATCGACAAGTTTGTGAAGCTCTCCGGTTCCCTTGTTCTGTGTCTTGATGCTATCATACAATGTTTCTGTGCGAGTTAAAAGTTTCTTGAGATCAGCATTGCACTTCTCTGGCTCGTTACAGGTTTGAATCATTTGTAGTTTTTGAATGATAAGACTTTCTTCTCTCATTGTCTCATCACGAATCCTGGACAATTTGGCTTCTATCATTATACGTGTTTTTTGGGCTTTTTCGAAGTTTACGGCATTATAGCGATGTCCCGGGTAAGTGAAGTGGTCCACCATTTGAATAAGATCATTTATTTGTCTGACAATTTTCTCTTCATCCTTCGTTCTGTTGTCGAACAGTAATACTCTTTTATTACATTCCATTATAAGTTCACGGAATATTCCCTCTCTTTCTCTGCACCAATCTCGAAATGATAACTCAGTCTCCTCACTGTCTTTTTCGAACTTGTCTCCACGAGTCATGACCAGGATACAGAAATCTCTCACGAAGGTTTCCCCAAATATTTTCTTCAAATAGGCGACCGTGTCCCATTCCTCTCTCGTGAACTTCATACCATACTCAATGACCAACAAGAAGGCGTGATAACCCTGTGGATTAGCTGATATGGCGGTGGCCATTGCCTCCATATACATCTTCTTCGCCTCCTCCTTTGTGTTCATTCTGTTGTCATAAAGGCCAGGTCCATCAACGACTTTAATGACGCGACCGTTGAATTCACTCTCCTCGTACTGAACCTTTTCCGTTACTGACATAAGAGACTCCGAACTTTTAAAAGCGTATTTTCTTAGAATTGAATTTCCCAAAGCACTTCTTCCATGGCCAGTTTTGCCAATCATTAGTAGATGTATATCACCATGACCTGATCTAAAAAGAAAAATATCCTTTATAACTTCTAACATCATCTATGCATGCATGAAATGAAAGCACGTTAGTAAGCATGATTGTATGTATGTATACATATATGTTGTTTTGAAAATATATTTGATTATAAGCTTAGGCCCAAATTTCCTAAAGGTCAGGATGGCTGTTAAGAATAGGCCTGAATAAAAAAAGACATGAACAAAGCATTAAGGAGACCACTTTTTGCAATGATAAAGCTGAAACGATGAAACTGTTAAAATGACAAATGCTAAAGTATACAATAAGCTAAACTTAATTAGACTACTCAGATATTTATCTTATCGACAAGATACTTCGTTTTAGTTATCGGTAGATACAAATTAAAATATAACCATTTGGACTCATGTGTGCACAATACGATTCCCAAAGAAAAAAAGATGAAGTATTCAAATGTATACCTAAATTAAAAAGCAATTGATGTTGAAATTATTTTATCTAGAACCTGAGATAGCCTAATGGTCATTTAAATAACACTCATTAGGTTAGAAAAACTAACGGACTGGACTTTTAAGCTCAATCATGATAATAAAATAATATGTATCATAACAGATGATGGCATTATACCAGATCCTGACGAATTAAATACAAGTAATCATTGATATGATAAACTGAAATGACAAAAGTAATACATGTTTACTATAGGGCAAGTGAACAAACGTTCAACAGTTTCTGTGTTCAGGGCAGAGGCCTACAAGGGGATATGTGGCCAGCACACTGCCCAAACGCTTTATTTTCCTGTAACTTCATGCTAGTCTGTATGAGAGCAGCAAGCTTTTTGCGTAATAATAATAATAATAATAATGGTGCTTGTATAGCGCATATCCCGTTGATGACAGTTCTATGCGCTGACGACAATTACAGAAAACATACAAACAACAGACAAAAATGTAAACACAAATACGCACATTTGGCTTTTTCGGCCTGTGGCTTGTGGCATTGCCGGGGCAGGGGGGGGTAAGAAAACCGAATTCCGGTTTTAAACCGATTTTATACAACCGAAAACCGGTTTTAAAGAAAATCCGTTTTTAATATCCCTACTTATTGTCAATGGCGAAGCCAGCACTCTCCTCTTTTTAAATTGTGTTCGCGCAGTAGCATTTGAAATCATTACAAAAAATGTATAGCGTCTATAATATAGTGCAGTCTATAGTGACGTTCAGTCTAATGACGCACTTCAAAATAGTTCAAAAGATTTTTTTGTGTGTCGACCCGCTATAGTATGACAATAGGGATAGGAACTTGAGTAGGGACAGAGAATGAAGAAACAGATACCTTACTTTCTCATATCACTAATGTATGTAGGCCTATTGATCGGTTGTTTAAAATAAATGAAGCCCTGCCTTTTCCCAATCTAAATTTAGTAGGAGTCAGAGTCGGTGCATTATTTGCCGACTCCGACTCCAGGTACCCAAAATTTCCTCCGAATCCGATTCTTCGACTCCGAAGCCCTGGTTAGATCAGGTAAAGTCAGAATTGTTTTCCCAAAACTGCAGAGTGTTAAGTTAGATCAGGTAAAGGCTGGAATTTTTCCCCAGACATGTAGAGTGTTTTAGAGGTGTTAGATCAGGTAAATGCTGTTATTTTCCCTTAGGGATGCAGTGTTTCTGATGTGTTAGGTCAGGTAACGGCTGGAATTCCACCCCCACCCCCCACCCAGGAATGCAGCGTGTTACTGAGTCTTCCCTGATGACAATGAATAATTGAGGCAAAGTAAAGGCGGCTGGGAGTTGTGATAGTTACACCTTACCCTAGTAAGCAGTGCTCGTGTAAACTGGCTAAAGATGTTTCTATGGTTTGTGGATCCAGTTCGTCCAAATGGATTATTTTATTTTTACTTTTCTAAAAACTGGTCAACAAATTATTATTAAATACTTGGCCACCTCTACATCTGTGCTCATACGGGGGTACTGAGGATAAGACAACTATTTAAAACAGCCAATAGCATTAATCTATATAGATCTAACAACTCACATGTTATTCATGTTATCGGGAATTGTGGTGTTAAACCATTTGACTTACCTGTCCCTTAAAGAGCGTTGTTGTACATTTTTCATTTGTTGTAATCCTGGGAAAACTGCAAATGATAAATAAAAAGTAAACAAAAAATGAAACAACTTAAATAGCTTAAGCATTTTTGCTTTTAAAAATCCAACACATAAATTTTTTTTATTAATATAACATTTTAACAAATATACAAATATTATTGCGATTTCTAAAAGTTATTTCAAACTTCATTGAGCAAATATAGTAACAATTAATTTGAAGTCTACTAAATGCACACGAATTAATAAATGCACTATATAATCTTCAATATTATGGCGCATACCGGTCTACATTTACAAAAGCGTCGTGATTCTGGCGAAAGGTTTATAAATTTGTAGACGCAATGACAATAATTAAAATAATATGAAATACATAGATAAAACGTTACTAATTATTTATTTTTTTTTTACTAATCCGAAACTTGACGTTCAATTTGACAGTTTAAAGCTGGAAACTTTGATAATTTTTTTTCCTTCGCTTTTCCCAGGACGATTTGCAGATTTTTATTTGTAAATGGATTATTACATGTTTTTTTTACTAGCCTATAACATCAACTCAATCTTTTTCGATAATAATTCTTCGAGTGCAATTCAACATTTCAAGTTTCAAGTCAGTCTTACGTTGGGCTCTCTCTTGTTTGTTTCTAACTTATAACTCCCTAGGGTTGATGACCTTTGTACTTTGTATATATTATATATGCATTATTTTCAATTAGTATTTCATTTTTATTTTTATTTTCTTATTTCATTTAGGCCTACAACAGAATGCATTTAACCACACACACATATATATATATATATATATATATATATATATATATATATATAAAGACTTTAAGCCGTTCATCTCGGAAGGATCTATATCACTACCAGGTGATCAGTCCAGTCTGCGACCTATCAAACTATTAAGAGACAGGTACTTCTCAGTCCTGACATCTTGAGGGTATTATAACCTTGTCAGAGTCCACTTATACCGGAATAAACATCCTGTTACGATGCGTAGAGCTAAGCAGCATTGAAATACCACTTCATTAAGCTAATTTAAAGTCAGATTTAATTTCTGGACTTGTTGTTGTAGGTGTCCGACCAACACTGCCATTAGACGGCATCACTTTATTATTAATCAACAGCCTACCCAATTCCATTGTGACTCATGAACCAGAATCTTCAGACGACAGAGAAGAAGATAATAAATATAGACCTATATCCCGACGGACCGTCCGGTTACAAGAAGCAAGAGTTTATGGAACTATAAATTCTAATTATTTTATGTTCTACATCAGGGATCGGCAACCTACGGCACGCGTGCCAGACTTGGCACGCAGAGCCATTTTGATTGGCACGCGGAAGACCCTAAAAATACAATTCAAGTCTTTTATATGAGAAATTGAGTGCTAGAGCTGGATACATTTTAAGCTTTTGGCACGCTAAATGATTTAGAAATCCTAATTCGGCTCACTATTGTCAAAAGGTTGCCGACCACTGTTCTACATCATAAGGATTCGCATGATTAAAATTATAAAATGTGTAAAGAACAACTTGGAAATTTTTGAAACTAAGATATGCAGTGATATTTCAAGCATTATCCTATTGTTGTTATTTTTTTTACGAACAACGCAGTTTTCGCTACAAGTACAATACACCTTTAGTATTTAATTAGTCTTCAATTAGTGCTACAAAAAGGATTTTATATATATGTGAAGTTACACAAATCGCTTACACTATTCTCAAACGTTTTCAAACCTTTGCTCTAATATACATTTTTAAAGCAAGAGAAAAATAATAATATCTTACATAATTTAATTGTCCGCTGAAATTTTGAAAAAAAAACATCGAAACTTGAACCTTGAGCTTTTATTTTATCATCTTTAGCTTTCATTACATCCTCTTTAACTTTTATTTCATCATCTTTAACTTTTATTTCATCATCTTTAACTTTTATTTCATCATCTTTAACTTTTGATTTATCATCTTTAGCTTTCATTACATCCTCTTTAACTTTTATTTCATCATCTTTAACTTTTATTTCATCATCTTTAACTTTTATTTCATCATCTTTAGCTTTTGATTTATCATCTTTAGCTTTTATTTCATCTTCGTGAGCTTTTATTTTATAATCCTTAGCTTTTATTTCAGCATCATTAGCTTTTAATGCTTCATCTTTAGCTTTAATTTCAGCATCTTTAGCTTTTAATGCTTCATCTTTAACTTTTATTTCATCATCTTGAGGTTTTATTTTATAATCCTTAGCTTTTATTTCAGCATCTTTAGCTTTTAATGCTTCCTCTTTAGCTTTTATTTCAGCATCTTTAGTTTTTAATGCTTCATCTTTAACTTTTATTTCATCATCTTGAGGTTTTATTTTATAATCCTTAGCTTTTATTTCAGCATCTTTAGCTTTTAATGCTTCAACTTTAGCTTTTATTTCAGCATCTTTAGCTTTTAATGCTTCATCTTTAACTTTTATTTCATCATCTTGAGGTTTTATTTTATAATCCTTAGCTTTTATTTCAGCATCTTTAGCTTTTAATGCTTCCTCTTTAGCTTTTATTTCAGCATCTTTAGCTTTTAATGCTTCATCTTTAGCAACTAAAAGGTAATAAAAAGTTAAATAAAGTCAGAACAGAATAATTACGTAACATTTTGATCTGTATAATGTAATGCGCTCAAAATTTTCTTTCTTGCACCCTTTACTTGAGCTAACATTCAAATGAGGTCATTATACTAAATAAATTATATAAACTTTGAGAGGATATTTAAGAGGATTCACGCAGAACAATAAATAAAACAATTAACTTAAAGAATAATCATTATTATCTTTAAGAATCGCAAACATTTAATTAAATTTGTTACAGTATATTACTTTAGTGAAACTTGCTTTGAATAATATTTTTTATGCATTTTTCGTTTCATTTTTTAGATTACAAATATGCGAAGGCAGGTTGATTTTAAGTTTTTAATTTGCACCTTTTCTAAGATTAATATCTTGCTAGACTCTATATTGATAAAATAAAGGAATGGAAATTATGCAGCATACAAAATATTATGTAAAAGTACCATGCATATTTTATAAATATCGAATGAAATATTAATCCATGTCAAAGTAGAAAAACTTTCAAATGAAATTATATCAAAATTAAATAACTAAATAACATATTTATATCCTTGTCTCACACCAGTTCTTTCTGTCGTCTGTGCTGAAAGAACTATTTGAGCCGTGGTAGAGGTTTTAGACTTTGTTGATAAGATCATGTAATTAAATAAATACTTTTCAGATAAAGGAGCGATAATTACTATCGAATTCGTTTACAAAATTTGATAAAATAAAGTATCAATTGCTTCTGGAATGTATTCCTTTGTTCGGTGAAGTTTTGCAATTATGAAAAGTAGCTAGCAAATTGTTGGTATGTGACACAAAGTTTTACAAGACCTATCAACCTGTCTCGGCTGCTGCTTTAGGTGTTGAAGAGGGCTGTCTTATAGTTAAATAAGGATTTGCATAGCTGAATAAATAGATTAGCCATTTTTTCGCCAAGGCATTGTCTAAATTCTTTTCGACAAAATGTGTTTCCAAATCGACAGTAATTTTCCAACTATCCGATTTATAACGTCCATTCACTAAAATATTCATAAGCGTCAAATATTATAATTCATTGCATTTTGTTTTAACAATAATAAGTTACTTGTATATGGATATTCATATGTGCACTATTTTTTCTCCTCGCAGCATTTTATTTCACAAACATTATCATTAATCGGTTCTTATATTAACGTATTTAAAAAATGATGAGGAAATAAGTTATAAAGCTCTTTTAAGTACTTCTCCACATCCTAACATGGATAAATGCAGGCTTGTACAATATAAAAAAATAATTTATTTTGGGGAGGCGAGCATGTCTGCATTTGACCCAAGTTTGCAGGAAAAGGCTCATACAATAAAATTATCTGTTGAAAAATAAAATACTTATAAATGATTACAAATTATTCTAACCATCACTTGTTGGACAATCAACAACAGTTGCAAGATGGGTGTAAGCTATGCTCAATTGTCCTTCTGTACCCAATTTGTTTAAAATATCCAGTATTTGTTTCAACAAATTGTCCGCAATCATCTAAAATAAATAAATAAATTATTACTTAAAGCATAAATATAAATTTCCTTTTTCCAAACTATTGATTTAAAAAGCTAGGAAGCAAAATAGGTCATAAACTGAAACAGACGTCCCCAATGAGATAGCAACAGTAAGACTATGGTAGCCTCTTCAAGGCTACGGTGATTAAGCCTCTTTTAAATAAAATGGCCTGGACCCAAACGATTGTAAGAATTTTCGCCCTGTGTCCAACCTTCCTTACATATCAAATCTCCTGGAGAAAGTTCTGTCAAATCAGCTTGTCCGGCATCTAAACAATAATAACCTACTATATACGTTTCATGAATGATGTATTTTGTAGTGCGGACCGTGTTGATCTGACAATCATAGTCCTACTAGATCTTAGCGCTGCTTTTAATGTCATTGACCATGGATTACTCCTGTCAAGACTTCAGTATGAGATTGGAATCACTGAGACTGCTCTTCGCTGGTTTAGTTATTACTTGGCCGACAGGACTCAGCGAGTTATAGTCAATCTGTCATCTTCACAAGAAACTCCCCGTATCTGTGGGGTACAGCAAGGTTCAGTTTTAGGACCCGTCCTATTTTCGTGTATACAAGTCAGCTTGGCAGAAT
Source organism: Anisus vortex (assembly GCA_949126835.1). NCBI lineage: Eukaryota > Metazoa > Mollusca > Gastropoda > Planorbidae > Anisus > Anisus vortex. The sequence continues at coordinate 5,483,681 of OX421497.1, forward strand.
TATTGAGAGCCATTGTGTATCTCGTACATTTTTTGTAGATGACACGGTGCGTTACAGGTGCTTTCGTCCTGATTCGTCTGCCTGCGATGCTGCTGTTGGTGATGTGGAGGAGTGCTGTCAAACAGTTAAGGCATAGATAGCTGCAAACCGACTTAAATTAAATGATGACAAGACAGAGGCAATTATTTGTGGTTCTGATGTCAGTCTTAGGAAAATCACTATTACTACGGTCAAAGTTGGGGCTTCCGAGATAACGTTGTCCAACATGGTTAGAGACCTTGACCTTTTTATTGATAATAAAATATCAATGGTTTCACATATCAGTGCTGTGGTTAAGGCTTGTTCGTCTCATCTACGTGCCCTGGGTCAGCTGCGACCTCAACTCAATAGAAGGACGCCAATATCGTAGCAGTCTCTCTTATCCAGTCAAGGTTGGACTACTGCAATAGTTGCCTGTGGGGTTTGCCCCAGTACAAGCTGCAGAGATTACAGAGAGTGCAGAGTGTTTTTCGGGGGTGAGGAGGCAAGATCATATTTCCCCAACACTAAGGGATCTCCACTGGCTCCCGGTGATAAAGCGAATGTAGCACAAAATTATGTCCATTACGTACGGATGCATGAAGAGCATTGCTCCTTCTATCTTCGAGAGCTTATATGGCATGAGCCATCTAGGGAACTGCGCTCTTCAACCCAGTCACTCCTCAAAACTCCCAGTTTGGATGGACACAGAAAAAAAGTACCTGGGAGTGCGCTCATTTGAGTCAGTGGTGTCTTCTCTGTGGAACAGTTTATCTCAGACACTGAGAGAATCTTGGAAAAGAGAATCTTGATAAAAAAAACTTAAAGACCTTTCTCTTTGACTAATACTCTGCCACTGCAAATCACACTAAGCATTCTAATTTAATAGCATGGTTAAAAGCGCTATAAGTAATGCCCATTCTTATCTTATCTTAAAGAAATAAGTCTTTTTACAAATTTAGTGTCAAGTGTGAGCTAACTCTTTCCTAAAGCAATGTAGTACTAACCTGGTTTTCGATTAAGAAAGCAAACTTATTTAAGTAAGACGAAAAATTATAACAATCTAGATACGTTTGTCATAATATAGTAGAGTTAAATATATATTTTGACAGTGTGTTATATTGGGATCCAATTTATCAGCAAGCCCCGAGTGTAGCTAGTTCCCATCAAACCTAAAGTATGTTTCACAAATTGGGTTAGTATTACAGAGGTCTAACATGGACAAGTTGGTTGCCGTAATCCTTTAAGAAGATGTTGGTATTTGAAGAAATATGTCTCTTGTTAATGCTTTTACTTAAAGTGTTCAAGCATTCATCTTATTGACAATCGACCACAATAGTCTACAATGAAAAACGTAACTATTTGAATTAAAATCAGATACCATAATAATAATAGAAATGAACAGACCATTCTTAACTAATGCATAAACCAAAAACGTGGACATTTTAAGTATGTAAAAAATATGTCCTTCAAAATTGCTTAGTTATATATCTTTATAAAAATGATCAAAAAAGACTTAACAAAAACTACTTTGTACAATACCTTAGTTTTAAATTCTTCAATGTGTGCTAATTTGACCAGCCCGTTACAAAAAGCCCTTGCTTGTATTTGAATCTTACTGTCCCAATCATTGTTATCAATGCGCGTCTTTAAATCGGATATAAAAGTGTTGAGTATCTGTTCAGCACTAATATGATTTTCTGAAAGAAATGTCAATTTCAAATCTATTGCAATCGATTAAAATTATTAAGATTAATAATATTTTTTATATGATACAAATAAATCTAGTTTAATCAGAGGGGAATAACATGTATGTTTAATCTGGTCTTCAATTGCTTTCATTCACTTGGTTTAATTTTTAAACTGCAGGAAAAATTAAAAAATATTTTCAAAAGTGGGGCTAAACATTTGACAAACTGTGTTCTTATCTGCAATGTGAATGGCAATGACTGTTTGCCTAAAGCGATTTTCTGAAAATGTCGATGCCATGAGCCAAAATTAAACAAAAACAATGTCAATAATTGGATCTAAAAATAGATACAACAAATATTTCAAAGATTTAAAATCTCATTTTCTTAAAATATTATTAGGCCTATGAGGCAAAATGTGTAATTTTTCTCAAAGAATTAAGTTTGAAAATAATAAAACACTGACAAATGAACAGCTAGTCAAAAAAATAGCACAGCCTTGTAAACAAATGCCTATACCAAGCCAAAGTTATTGCAGTTTTTTTTCCAATTAAATGGCCATAATTTAATATAAAAATAAATACTTAAAAGAATTAATATAATTTTATTAAAGGTAATATAATGTAAATTCTACGACAATATACATAGGCCTATCTGGTAACTTAAATTAAATTTATTTTAAAGACGGAAGAAAAATAGGCATATCATAAAAACATGAAGCCTTATATTTCACGAGTAATCCATGAAACTAACTAAGAGGATAAGTAATTTATGAAATATTAAGCCCAAAATGCATATTAAAGATATTAATAATGAAGGAACAGAACAGATTCCAAGCTTGGCCAATAATCTAGGAGTCATTCATTGGATATAAATTTACTCTATAAATGAAATAATTAAATTTAAGGATCACTAAGTTATTATATGTACATTAATTTATTATTATTATTTATTATAATTAATTATTATGTTAAATTAATGTAAACAGGAAGTAAAATGCACACATTTAATTACCATTTAAAAATGCAATAACATTGTCACAAAGTTGCATTAACGCAAGCACAGACATGTTTTTTATGAACCAGTCTTTATCTTTTGAAGCTTGTAGCAAAATCTGGAATAAAATGTCATCTTCATTTCAATATGACTAGTACTTTAGTTAATATTTGAATGTATCATTGTCGTAAATCATTTAAATTTCTAATCATTTAATAATTTTCGTTTGTACATCATAAATGCTTAATTATATTTTATTAGTAAAGATTTCTAGGTGTTGACCTCAGTATTGCCTAATTTAAAATTTTAACAAATTGTGACTTCTTTTTAGAAAAAGAACATTTATAATGTTTGAAAAGCTCTTTATATATGGTTGAGACAGTTGGAATTAATATTAGGTGCTAGTTATGGCACCACCGCACACACAAAAAAATAGCTTCAATCTCAAACTATGCATGAAAGAGACCTTTAGTGGTACTTAGGGTTAGCAATACTTCACTAGCCTCAGGAATTGTGCCTCAATCAATGAAACACCCACTGGTTAAGCCCCTCTTAAAGAAGCCTAGCCTCGACCCGGAGTGCTTAAAAAACTATCGGCCTGTATCCAACCTTCCAATACCTTTCGAAGGTTTTGGAGCGTATTGTGCTAAAGCAGTTACTGTCTCACTTGGAGCAGCATTGGTCAGAGTTGTCAACGACCTACTATGCGCATCGGACTCGGGTCATGTGTCTATCCTGGCAATGCTAGATCTGTCTGTCGCTTTTGACACTCTTAACCATGAGATCCAGATTGACAGATTTGCAATCACATTCGGCTGTGCGGGTTGTGTTCTTCGTTGGTTTAGGTCATACCTGTCTGAGCGCACTCAAAGTGTTGCTATAGATGAGTTCGTCTTGGCACCTTCATCGCTGAAATATGGAGTGCCCCAAGGATCTGTTCTAGGACCAGTGATGCTTGCTATGTACGTGTATCCACTCGGCCAGGTCATCAAACCGTTCGGATTATCTTATCACTTCTACGCTGATGGCACACAATTGTATGATCATACGGTTCCTCTAGAGGCCCCTAGAGGAAACTGATGAACGCTGCTTTACCGGCCTTATTGATCAATCTGGTCCGACGGGATACTTTACTTTACTTTTTACGAGGTGGACTTGCAATTTTAATTTAATAAAAAATAATATTTCGAAGGTCATTACTCTGCCCTCTCTTCAGACTCTAACAATGCCAGCGAATGGTCACATTCTGGTGCAGCTCTCTATTTATATCTCACGTTCATAACAATTCGTTGTATTTGTCTTTCTTATCACGGTCATTGTTGAACGAGGAAACATAAGCTTTTGCCCAAGCGCCATGTTCCGAGCTCATCAAGCATAGTCCTCCCTGTTATTACCTACTGCCTGCTCAAGCGCCCTTCTCTTTTTTTCCAGCAAACAAGAATCTACAACTTTTAATGTTACTAATTTAACCAATCACATTATTATTCCTAAAACCCCATTCTTTTTTGGGGGGCGCTAAGAATCTGGCATCCACACACTCATACTCTCCCAGACATTGTGTATTTTTACTCTTCTTACACATAAGTTTATATTGTTATTTGTAATCAAATATTGAAAGCACAATTTCCTGCTGAAAGACAAGTGAGAGAGGGCCAGTTGAGCACATTGATAATATCTCCTTTTTGAGAAATGAATACTAGCTTGAGGGCTGTGACGTCACGCTGAGCGGGCGAGCTTGTCCATAACATTAATAGAGGGGGAGCATAGACGAGGCAGACAGAAATTTATAGCAGAGAATAAAAGAGATCTTGGAAGGGAGGCGATATCAAGTTGAAATAATCTACAAGAAAATAACCCCAGATGTCAACAAGCAATACAACTAAATCGCCCAAAATAGGCCTACACCATTACAGGCAATCTACACGGGAACGATAGTACCGATAAGATTGGGGGCTTCCCGGACCATATACTATTTATCACTTTACCATTAAATGACTATTTACTTAGTACATTTTGGACCTTTGCGTAACGTTATTATATGCTTTGTAGAATAAGGGCATTTTCCACCCAGATACTTTTGATTCACAGCGTTTAGCTGATAGACATTTGGGTAGATATAACAAAATGGAGACACTTATCATTCCATTTATTCCATTAAAGTGTGGACCAACTACCGGTATCACTAAAACTTGTTTTGACACCTGTTTGGTCTTTCTAGTGTACATAAAGTGACCACCTGCAACCAACAAGTTGTTTATCGCATCGGTCAATGTTACAACTTGTGCTCTTGTTATTGTTGTTTGTTGTGAGACATAAGACATGGGACCCATCAACTTAAGAAAACATCCAAAAATTATAACAAATTCAGAAAAGAGCTGCAAGGCTCATTACTAGCGAGTATTCTCAACTAACAAGAGTAACACCAACAGTCAAATCACTGAACCTAGCAACACTATAGGACAGAAGGGCAAAGAGTAAAGTAGTAATAACACATATGGCATTAAACTCTAATTTAGAAATACAACCCAATATCAACTTGTTGCAATGCTGAGATAAACGAAAACACTTTATTTATCCCTTATGCGAGAACAAAAGCATTTAAGTACTCTTTCTTCCCAAGTGGCATTCGGGCATGGAATGGGTTGATTGACAAACCAGGAAAACCATTAACTTAACATCATTTAAAACAATAAAAATGCAAGACTAGACTCGGACCACGGATGAACGTAGGACGCAATAATCTTCTTTATAGAAGGAGAGTCTGTCATATATATGATAAGAACTACACCCATCTAGTTGCTGTGATTAGCCTCGCAGATACACCGGATTCTTAAATAGAGTCTATACATTTTTAAAATTTCATCTTTGTTCTTCGGTACAAACCAGTGCCACATTCCACAAACTATCAATGACCCACCCACCTCTCTCGTCGCATTAGCAAGCAATCATATGACATCAATCCCATACCCATTTCAACTCTGCCCCAATCCGCCATTGTTTGTAACTTTACGTCACATTGGTTAGAAGAGGCTTTGTAAAGGCATAAGAAATCTTAAAAAATTAACAATTCTAAGGATATTAAAATTGTGACCAGCCTGTGCTATTCTTATTAATTAGTTTGCTTAAACTTCAGTGTAGGCTATATCATACCTTATGAATTTCCACACTAAAATTTTGCGCATCCTTTTTTTTCTAGCTTTGGCCCGCAAAAACATAAAAAGATACTCGCTTTGTTTCGGCTACATTGTGTCGTTTTCATTGTATTTATTTCGTAAAAACGAACATATCCGAAAAGTTTATCTACTTCCGTCTCTTCCGGTAGAGGCAGCCATGTTTGACGTAAAATATTTTCTTCGATTCGCAAATTGGTGGAATGAATTCGTGACTATTCCAAATGCTATGATGCTGAAAATTTGATAGAATGTATTGTTAGTCGGGACAAGTCTGCTGGCCAAGTTTTGGCTCGATTGGACGACGGGAACAGGTCGGAAAATCGATACAAAGTTTTGGAAGCAACCAGACAAGCAGACAAGCAGACAGACAGCGCAAGGTAATAGAACGGGAGTAAAAAAAAAAGTAAAGTTATTACTATTATAAATTTATATATGACGTGTCTTGTTTTAAAAAAGTTTAATCGGAGAGTGATTTGCTCTTGTTTTAATGTGAAGAGGTAAGCAGACGAGAAAATAGCTTGGGCCTACAAATATATTTTGCTGTAAATATAATAACGTGATTATCATCAAATAAGTAATATAATATGTTTATACGTAATTATGTGATTTTTTATTTCATGTTTAATATTTGGTAATTTAGCATGTTTTATGAAATATTGTTACTTCCCTTGAGCACTTCGTGTTGTAAATAAAACCGTGTTACTTCCCTTTGGTTTGTTTATTTGGTGTTGTGTTTTTATATCTTATCCAATAATTATAGACTATATAATATCAAACGCAAACACACACACTCCATGCATTTCACGCTTCCCGGACCAGATTTTTCCCCTAGATATGTTAATGTTAGTCTCTAAGGTAAGTTTAGTTTTGTAGTTTTTCTTGTTGTTGTTTTTTTTTAGCTTTTAGCTAGTATCAGTTAGTTTATAGGATTGGAATGGCCTTGAAGTGTTTTTTATGGTTAGTATTGATTAGTATCTAGGCTATGATAGCTTTGTAGTTGTTTTTTTTTTAAAAACCTATCCTTTAGTTGGCTGTAGAAAGACAACTTAGCATTTTGTCTCTTTTTGACATATCGCATGACTTTGAACAGGAAGTGATGTCACGTTCCACATGTTTTCTCAGTGGGCAGGTTCTAAAAAATTTGGCATGAATCCGCATGAATGAATAAGATTTGGTGTTTTTTGTGCTATTTTTTATGAAATAAGGTAAGAATATTTATGTTTTAAAATACATTTCGTACTATTTCGCCCCTTTTAATTTTTTGGTATCGGTTCTAAGAAATTCTGGGCTAAAAATGTACGTCGGTGGAGCTACAATTTTGTAATGTATCGAGTTGAATGGGGCTGTGAAGTCACGAACGTAATGTACACACAGCAAAAATGACTGTTTAATTTTTAAAAAAAAAAAATTCCTTAACAATAGTCTGTCGCTCTTCCTAAGACACTAATCAATCGCTCCACGCGAAAAGATGTTAATTTGGAATTTTTTAGAACCCCACGTTTTGTGTACCAGCAACCCCGAAGTATTACCGTACATAATACATCAATGAATTAGGTTTCAATCGTGAGTCGTCAGAGATGCTCATTCTGCTTGATTAGTACGGGCTATGACTAGACGGGCCAGCGCTATAAAGGTCTATTTCTAGCAATTATGTTTCAATGTGACTTGTATAAATTAAACGATTAAAAGCCCATTACACCAAAAAAAGTAATTAATTACCTGCTTTAAACTGTCTGTAAGTAAATGTTCTTCTTTTAACTTTCGTCCATTTACTTGGTCTACTGAGATTAGCAACATAACTATAAGTATCACATCTCTCTTTATGTTCAACGGTGCAGTTCGTATTGTTTCATCTCCGCCCTGAAACAAATTCGTTCTTTTAATGAATTATATACTCCTTTTATCTTGTTTTAATATACCATTTAACATGCTTTAGAAACTTACTGTCTTATTTATGGGTTGGGTCGGTTATACTACATTTATATGTGTTTTGTCTTTTTTAATCATCAATTTAGCTCTGTCACCTTGCCTAGGTAATATTCGTATTCTTAGTTGTATGTTCAACGCGCTCTGAGCTTACATTATGTTTGTTGGCGGCGCTATACAAATATTATTATTATTATTATTATTATTACCATTAATAATTTAACACAATTAATGCTAAAAGAAAACTGCTTACTTACCGAACTAACAAAAGTAGAAACCGTGTCGTCAGTAAGTTCTTTTTCTAGAAGCTCCAAAAAGCCCTTCATGTTAAATATCTATTAAGAAAATATTAAAACGAGCAACTAATTATACTTGTGTTAACCTTTAAATATAAATTGTATTTTATATGTCACTTTTTTAACAGGATTAAAAGTCAATCAACATAGGAACAGAAGTAAGATTATTCGCAGATGATTGTAAAATAAAATATATAGAACAATAAAGTCAGAAAAAAATTGTGAACTCTTACAAAGAGACCTCGATCTATTACGAAATTGGGAATCTAACAGGAGTTGTTTTTTTTTACAATCCTGAAATATGCCATCTGTTAAGATTATCCAAATAATAACAAACTACTTCAGTCAAGGTAAAGAACTAACCTAAACTAATACTGCAAAGTTCTTAGAAGTAATAATAAATGATATGTTTTCTTGGAATCCACATTGACAAGTCTTAACGATTATGCATGCATAAAAGGTCACAAAGAAGAACATTTCCGGTCTTATTCGATCACTTTCTTCGAAACATGTATGTGTTCTACGTTACTGGTTAAACGAAAATATGTATAGAATTAAATTTTATTTCATTTCCAAAAGATGGCACCAAAAGAAAACGATGGATTGTGAATGTCAGATTTGAAGAATCGCCTATTTATAATCCCGAACTAATTGCTTGATTCAAAAGAATTTTCGTGTTATTGTTTTTTTATAAATCTCCGCATTGTGTTTTTTTTATTACCAAAGACGCAACTCTTGACTAACTTATTTTATAAAACAAAAGCTAAATTTAACCAAACGCGACTAACACTTTGAGTATTAATTATTGCCGACTCAATTTTGATGTTAAAAACGGATTCCTCATAACTAATCTTGTAGCCGTTGTATATTTCTAAAAGACCAGAACTGGCTGTCGATGTTGAAATCAATTGTCTAACAGCACCAAAAGCATGGTTTTTGTTTACGACAATGGCGATAAATTTCACTGGAAGTTCACGATCAGTACAGTTCAAAAGGTCACACCTAATTAAGACGTGTCAATATTGATAAAGTAACTACATAATTTAATATAACACTAGGCTTCATAAAAAGGAACTTTTGCAAAAGTAACAGTAACATAAAATTTAAATGATGTCTAGCACTGGTTAGACCTTTATTAGAATATGCCCCTTCTGTATGAGACCCATTATCAAAACATTAAAAAAAAAATAAAAAAATCTGAACCTAGAAACACTAGAGGACAGAAGAGTAAAGAGTAGTAAAGTAATAATAATAAATAAAGCATTAAACTCTAATTTAGAAATACAACACAAAAACAATCTGTTGCAATGCTCAGATAAACATAAAGACAAAAACACCTTCCTTATGCGAGATCATATAGGCATGGAATGGGTGGCATGAGCAAACCAGGTAAAAGCAATAACTTAACATCATTTAAAACACTAAGCTTAATAGAAATGCAAGACTAGATTCAGACTACGGATAATCTTCCTTATGGCGGAGGCTAAACGAGCAGTGAAGAAAAGTAGGCTAACCCTAACGATCTCCAACGGTCCAGCTTTCAAGTGCCAGAGATGCGATAGAGCCTGTCTCTCAAGGATAGGTCTCCACAGACACAGTCAATTTTGCAAGGCTGGCCAAATCACAGGATCGCAAATCTAATCGTCTTTTGAGACTATGGAGTCAATGAATGAATGAATATATAAGATGTGATCCAGTTTACAGAAAGCACAGAAGGTAATTCCTTTTTTTTAACCAGACCTTGCACATGAGTTTTTTGGAACCCCCATAGGAGAGATTGAAAAGGAACTATGCTTAGACAAAATATATGTGGTCTAAAAAAAGATTGGCCTGAAAAAGATTACTCGTACAGTATTTGATGTTCCAGCATTTAGACATCTTTATTGTTATTTGCCGGCATTCGAAAAAACATGCATCAGAAAAATTCTTCAAATCTCCTACCTAGCCAGCAGGTCTAATGTCTGTGACAGAATATCATCAATTGCGGGACCTCAAGAAACCATAATGGCAACAATAAAGTGATGCAAGCTGACATGGTTCGGTCATGTGGTGCGGCATAATAACTTGCCAAAAGCCATCCTTCAAGCCACTGGAGAAGGTGGACGTCGGAGAGCCGTCAGCGGAAATGCTGGTTCGGCAATATAAACGTTTGGACAAATCTGCATATGGTTGAACTAATGATTGCCGCTCAAGATAGGTTGAAATAGAGAAAGATGTCTACTGAGGTGTTCATTCCCCCCCCCCACCCCCCATTGACCACAACGGTCAAAGGTATGATGATGATTGTTATTTGCTAAATATAAAAACACATTACTTTTATTCTGTACTTGCCTTACAAAGTGTAATGCTGGAGCTAATCAAGTAAACGCTAAGCTCTAATGCAGATCGCTTTATTTTCAATCTCAGTATTTGAGTCGAATTCACTTCCTCCAAATTTATGTTCAGCATACAAAGCCTTAGTAATGTATCTATATAAATATTGAAAAACAATTTATTTTTGAGCTAACAAAAAATATACTGAGCATTGTTAAAAAAATGGTATTTTATAATTTATGATGCCATCAATGAAGAATAAGTAGCATTTAGTCTGAATATTGTAGATTTATATTTATTTTAATGATTCATTCAGAGCTAGATCTATTTTTTATATTGGGCTATGGCTATGGCTTGGGAAAATATATTATTGTGTAGACTAATATAAATATATTCTCTATTTTCATTCCACCATTCTGAGACGTTTGGTAAAATTTGTTCGAGACTGTCAATACTAACATCAATAGGACTATAGGCCTAGAAGGTATTTTGTTGTTATTTGTTTGACTAGTGTTAAAGAAGTTATTCAGTATCAACCATTCGTGTGTATAATATTTCTTCATAAGATAATCTAAATTAACTTGTTTAAACTTTCATCAAGTAAAAAGTGTTCAAGTGAACCAGAACCTAGATGAAAACAGACGACAGTGGACATAATGCACGGCCTAGGCCTACCTCAATTCCGCTGTTTATGAAATAAGACATAAATAGCATAATATGAATTAGTTATGTCATACTGAAGTACTTTAGAGTGGCTTATTAGATTATTGCTGTTTATTCATGTTTTACCTTGGATAGTAAATTTATAAAACCCGTTTCACAGTTTAAATATTGTTCAGAAGAAAATGAATGAAGAAATATACATGTATAAATCTATTTAGGCTATAAAATGTGTGTCTATATTGACTGTAGTGAGATTGTTTCGTTATTTAGTTATTGTTCTCATGTCTTTCGGTATTTAGTTATTGCGTTTCTCTTGGGAACTCCGGTTGCCCTTGAACATGGATTAGTATTGTTAGATGGTCATCTGTTCATTAAAGCTTCTATATCAGAATCATGTGATAAAACGTATCGAACCTAACTCATTGTCTTCTTCGTTAATAGTATTTAACTAATAATACTCAATTGTCTTTTGCAAAAATAAAATAACTAGACTTAGAAAAGAAATATAGTACTTTAAAATAGTTACCTGGCAAGTTACATTTTGAAATGGGCTGTTCAAAAGTTTGGAAATAATGTCTATGTAGCTTTGTAAATTCTATCAATAATGTGAGTTTCTTTAGTTTGTCATGATTTATTTCTAAAGCTGATGTTAAAGAATTCATCAAAGCTATCAATAGTTGCTCTTTTTGACACAAGCTTAAATCATTAATATCAGCATATTTTCCAACATATTCACAAAGCATATTCTGAAATGGGAAATACAAAGTATATAATTATAAAATGATACCTATACTTCATTATTTTTAAATAACTGACACTAATACTCTAAACAAAATAATGTAATAAAAATTCAATTGTTTAAATTTTTTGATAATTTTGCGTGCATTCATTAATGATCCAACATTTCTAAATTTCACAGCTAAAAAATAATATGAAAGTCCAAATATTTATATAAAACCTACTGGTTATAAAATTGGGCCTACTATTACAACTGTAGAGCCTACACAATTTGTAATATGTACTTATGTTGTTGTTTTTTTAAACTAAATTTAAAAGACATCATACATGATAGTTTTGAAGACTCGTCTTTGTTTCATACTCTGTTGATAGAGTTGGTGTTGAAGTAGATAGACCTGAAGCTACAACAAAAGAAAAAAAAAGTCTGAGCTAAATTTTACTATTTGCAATGACTAAACATTTTACAGGAAATGTTACAGTAATAGGGCGTTTGCAATCACGTGACAAAAATCACGTGTTTTTTGTTTACTTTGAGTAATGGCCGCTGTATTAATATAGTTTCATATAGGCTCGAGCTTTTTTTATTGATATTTTGTGTTTAAAATGATGATTAATGTATTAATATGGATTTTATTAATTCTATATTAGATTAATAGACCTATCACAAGAAGATTCTTACATTAAAAATGTTATATTACTATTGAACGATTAGGCATTCAATGAAAATAACGAATGACTCCAATAATTCACTTCAATAAATCCATTCAAATGGAACACTTGCCGGCCAGATATTAAGATTATGAATTGAGCTTAAAATGTTGAAATTCGTTGAGAAAATACCATGTCAGTCTTTCTATTGTACTAGTAAGATGATCTACGACGATTTATCTCATCATTTGTGCGTAGGATAGCAAATATTCAGATGTGAATTTGGCATGATAAAGAAGTACTTCACCATTTTTGTACACCAATAGTGGCTTCTATTTACACAAATACGTCACTAAAAAACCTAAGCCTCGCCCATTGCGAACGCTCTATATAAATATTTAATAAACAAAGTTTGTTAAAATGATTAACATTCTTTTTTGTAAACTAACCTTTAAGGTTTTTTTTTAAATCCTCAGAATGTCTTTTCTTGTTTCTAGTACAGTGTGCTGTTGATTGCAGTTATAATGATTACAGATGAAAAACAGAAGATGATATTATAATAATTTTATGTACATCTAAAAAGTGGCTCCTACTTCATGGTAAAGGTTATCTGGGTAATTACCAGATCTGCCGAGTAATAATTTCAAAACTTTTTTAATAATATAAAACATTTTAATTTTGCCAGAAAATTCGCAATCAAAAATGTTCAATTAAAAAAGAACTGTAATTAATTATTTAATTATACTTTACTTCTGTAGATGCCATATATTTGAAACTCTCCATCAATGTTAAGAACTAAACCGCCACAGATTAAATAAGTCTATATTAACTAGATATAATATATACATTATGCAGCTTGTTCGTTTTTTATAATGTAGATTTACACTTTTTTGTCGTGATATGTTATTAGTGTCATTCAGTGTCATATATTATTTTAGAAAAATTTTCAAACACTGTTTAAACAAGGGGACACAGAGGCCATGCGACAGCGCAATCGACTAGCGTACCGAAGGTTATGGTTTCGAATTCTGGCGAAAGCTAAAGTTTCATCTCGGGTCTGGAGGGGTGTCCCTGAGTCTACCCAGCTCTGATGGGTACCTGAAGTTAATTGGGGAAAGTAAAGGCGGCTGGGCATTGAGCTGGCCAAACAATCCCCTAGAATGCCGTGGCCACAGAAACTGGTGAACGCTGTTTCATTGGCCCTTTGGGATGCCTGGTGGAAAACTTTACTCTACTTTTTTTTTCTTTACTTATAACGGCGCTTATCGTTTGTGCCAGCCTAGGCCTGTAGCCGGTACCTTTGAAATTATTTATATGTAGTAATAGAATTAGGGTAGTAGTAAGACATTTTAACTTATTCATAATGTCAAAAATGGGATCAGCGTTCCAATAAGGAAAGTTATACCCTGCAGACTACACACAGGACATATAAAACGGATACATTCCTTTCTCTTGAAAAGATAAAACGGTCCCAATGTGTGCTTTCGGCAATGTTACCCTAATAATAGTTTCACACATTTTGTTGGAATGCAGCACATTTTGTGAAATTCGATCTAAATACAATAACTTTGAACCCTTTATGAACATTTCATCAAAATTAAACGAAAATATAGTAAAATCTATATTAACGACATATTATTCAACTGTACTACAGAATTCAAAAATATCAGAACAATAAAATTGATATAAGAAAAACATGACAATAACATTAACCACCACAAGGCCTTTAATTATATAACCTTTGCTGTTGATGGGCCGGAAATGCAACAATTCAAATGTAAATATCTATATAGTCAATTAACTTTGCTTTTATTTTTATTACTAGTAGTTATGCCCGGCAAAATGACGGAGCAACAAATATCTACAGTGTGTTTTGTTAAGATGGAAAGAAAAAAAAAACAGTCAATTAACTTTAAAATTTGCTATCATTATTATTATTTAAGATTATTTTGGTTAGTTGGCAGAAAGTTCATAAAGCAAAATCTTTGTAAGTCAAATGAAATACCGTAGCCTACCTGACTGAAATTTATAAAAAAAAATATTAAAAAGAAAAACGTATTTTGTCTTAATTTATTTTGTATATATTTTTCTAGGGAGGGGTTTGTTTAATTAATTCATTTTCAATTCCGAATATTGGAACAAAAACGGGTGGAAATTGTGTAACACTACTACGCTTTTTTTTTTGCTGTTTGTTTGTAAAGATAGTCTGGTTCGGTAATTCCTAATCCATTTATCAGACATGGCAACATTCATAGACACAACTTCTAGTGTATGAACCTTGAAGATATCAGCTTCGCACCTTGAAACACTAGAAATTATGTAGGCCTATATTAACGTATAAGAAGTTTAATATTTTGTCTTCAAAAATAGTTCAATGTATCCTACCGGTAATTCTACTTAAGAAGCCTGTTTTCTGAAGAGGTTGGTCTGATTTGTCTGAAATATGTATCCAAAAGTTATTTATTATAGATCTAATTTATAAGCACATTTTAATATGAATTTCAAAAACAATTTAAGGTAGGCCTAGAAATGTTATTACATTTTCAAAATACATATTTTTGTTTGAAAAACTTGAAAATGTAAATAATTTAAAAAAAATATTGAGAAATTATGTTTTCTAATGTCTTGTATTAGAAATTACAACCAGACTTGACACAAAGAATGATTTTTAATGGTACGCCGATGACCTACGAAAAGGCAATTCGTCTCATCTACCAGAAATGCATTGGTGGCGCATGTTGACTTTTACGTTTTTGACACACTAAATGAACTAGAAATCCTATTTTGGCACAATGTTATGAAAAGGTAGCCGACTCCCTGTTCAACAGTAGTATTTTTAGTACTCCTCTTTTACAGAATATTATACCAACTGATTTAAAAGGGCCTTTTTATTTTAAGACTGGTTTAGACTGATCGTGAGGCAGACATAGTTTAAATCTTTCATTAGAATAAGAATGGGCATTTCTAATAGCGCTTCCGTCCATGCTATAAAATTAGCATGCTCAGTGCGCACTTGGTGTGAATTGCAGTGGCAGATGTATTAGCCAAATAGAAGTCTTTAAGTTTTTTTTAAAAGATTCTCTTGTCCCAGCTCCTCTCAGTGTCTGAGATAAACTGTTCCATAGAGAAAGCGCCACTGATTCAAACGAGCGCACTCCCAGGTACTTCTTTTTTTGTCTATACAAACTGTGAGTTTTGAGTAGTGACTGTGTTGAAGAGCGCAGTTCCTTAGATATAAGCTCTCGAAGATAGGAAGAAGCAATGCCCTTTATGCATGAGTACGTAATGGACATAATTCTGAGCTCTATTCGCTTTATCACCGGGAACCAGTGTAGATCCCTTAGTGTTTGGGATATATGCTCTTGCCTCCTCACCCCAGAAACAATGCGCGCCGTGGTGTTCTGCACTCTCTTTAATCTCTGCAGCTTGTACTGGGGCAAACCCCGCAGGCAGCTATTGCAGTAATCTAACCTTGACTGGATAAGAGAGACTGCTACGATATTGGCCGTCCTTCTATTGAGTTGAGGTCGTAGCTGACCCAGGGCGCGTAGATGAGACGAACAAGCCTTAACCACAGCACTGATATGTGGAACCATTGATATTTTATTATCAATAAAATTCCAGGTTCTCTAAGCCTCTGTCTTGTCATCATTTAATTTAAGTCGGTTTGCAGCCATCCATGCCTTAACTGTTTGACAGCACTCCTCCACATCACCAACAGCAGCATCGCAGGCAGACGAATCAGGACGAAAGCACCTGTAACGCACCGTGTCATCTACAAAAAATGTACGAGATACACAATGGCTCTCAATAATTCTGCCAAGCTGACTTGTGTACACGGAAAATAGAACGGGTCCTAAAACTGAACCTTGCGGTACCCCACAGATACGGGGAGTTTCTTGTGAAGATGACAGATTGACTATAACTCGCTGAGTCCTGTCGGCCAAGTAATAACTAAACCAGCGAAGAGCAGTCTCAGTGATTCCAACCTCATACTGAAGTCTTGACAGGAGTATTCCATGGTCAATGACATTAAAAGCAGCGCTAAGATCTTGTAGGACTATGAGTGTCAGATCACCACGGTCCGCACTACAAAATACATCATTCATGAAACGTATATAGTAAGTTATTATTGTTTAGATGCCGGACAAGCTGATTTGACACAACTTTCTCCAGGAGTTTTGATGTGTAAGAAAGGTTGGACACATGGCTAAAATTCTTACAGTCGTTGGTTTCCAGGCCATTTTTCTTTAAAGGAGGCTTTATCACCGCAGCCTTGACGAGGCGTGTGACCGTGGCAGACAGGAGGCTACTGTTTACAATATTTAACAGTACAGGAAGTAATACGTCCAGACAATCCAACATAATATTTGATGGGATCATCAATGCAAAATGTAGGCTTCGAGGCAGACAGTTCTGCCAAAGGGTTGCCCACAAATAGATTCCTATCTGCTGGTAAATCATCAAAGCATAAAGAATGTTCACATTGTCTGCAGCTGTAGATTTTGTTTAGTGCCAGGTGTTTTAATTTGGAATACATGGTAATCTCTTTTCCCACAGCCTCAGTTAGTATTAGACACAAACTAACAATATATTATCAAATAGGGTTTACACCTTATGGGTGTATTCCAGCTTGCATTGTTGGCCTTAGATTAAATTTTTTTAAATCATCATTGCAATGAAATGGAACGTCAGAATGACACTGCGAAATGCGTGGTTGTAATTTCTGGATGGAAAACTTAAACTCCCTAATGCTATATACATATAGGCCTACGTTATGCATTTTTTTCACAAGAAGACATTAAGTCAGATAAGTACACACACAAAAAAAAAAACAGGATTGGAAAGTAATGTTGCAGAAAATATATAATAAATACGATTACAGTCGATTTTAAAATTTGATAAATTATGCAAATCAATTAGCTAGAAAGAATACGTATGGACAAGTCTTAAACTTAATGAGGCGTGAACTTTTGAACCCGTTCGTGAACTTCCTGTTCTATTTTTAAACTAATAAAAAAAAGCATGCTTTTGCTGGTGTTTGACAATTGATTTCAACCTCGACGGCCAGTTCTAGTCTTTTAGAATTATACAAAGGATACAATATTAGTTATGAGGAATCCGTTTTTAACATCAAAAGTGAACAGGCGATCATTAATACTCAAGTGTTAGTCGCGTGACGTTCAAATTTTATTTGTTTACAAAATAAATGAGTCAAGAGTTGCGTTTTCTTGGTTATTGAAAAACAAAATGCGTAAATTCATAAAAACGAATAACAAAAATTCTTTTGCATTAAGCAATAAGTTTGATATTTTAAAAAGGTGATTACTCCCTTCTGACTTTCACAATACATTGTTTTGTTTTGTAAACATCTATTGGAAATGAAATAAATTTTAATCCCCAACAAATTTGAGTACAACCAGTAAAGTAGCAAACAGACATTGTTTCGAATAAAATGATCGAATAAGAACGGAAATGTTTTTGCACGTGACCTTTTATGCATGCATACACGTTAAGACTTGTCCATAAAGATTAGTCTATTTTTAAATAATGATATTATAAAAGTTATTCCTAAGGAATGAAATAATAAACTTACCTAACTCGTCATCACTACTAGACTCCTTAACCTGTACATTATATATATATATAAAATTATAAATGAACATCGTTTTATATTAATATCATATGGTTTATAGCTTTATTAAAAAAAAGATAATTCTGATATTTTTAAAGTTGCATACAATTTAAAGATAATAGTTAAGTTCTTTAAAGATATAAAGAGTTAAGATAATATTTAACGTAATTTAGGAACGTGTCAGGGCAATGAAAAAATAAGGAGGAAAATACTTTTTTTTGCTTGCCAAGTTAATCTGCACTGCCTTATGAGACACACACATTTATATATACGCATTTGTATATATAGGGCCTATGTTGTTACGTGCAGGGCGGTCGTGATTTCTTTTTTTTTTTTTTTTTTTTTTTTTTTTTTTTTGGGGGGGGGGAGAAGGCTATAATATTCTTCATTATTGGAGTACTGTAAAAAATTATTTATATGGAAATTGCTTAAATTTCTATTAAAGAAATAAAAATTCATAATTTATAACAAGTAAAATCCAACTTTAATCCCCAGATCAAAAGAAATTAAATATATACATTAAAACACATTGGTATTGTAAACAAAAATATGACTTGTTGTCGCGACTTATAAAATAGGACTTACGGAGGGGGGTGGGGGTCTTAAAATTGTTTATTTCTATTGTTTCTCACGAACCTACGTGAAACAACTTCACGGGGATGTTAGAGAACCTTGAGTACTTGTTAGATTCATGTCAGCCGTAAATCTCCAAGCATGGGGTGACAACGCTTTTAGGAGGTAGGCCTATTTCTACCACATTGGGTCAAATAGCTCATTCTTAACAATATATATATATATTAGTATGTCTGTCTTTTATTCACAACGTATATTATATAGCAGTTCAATATATATGTATCTATCTAGGTCTATACATGTGTATATATATAATATATATATATATATATATATATATAATATATATATATATATAATATATATATATATATATATATATATATATATATATATATATATTATAAAGAGAGAGAGAGAGAGACATATGATTTAATGATTTATATATTAAATGGTTTATACAAATGGAATCTGAAAATTAATTTGGGTCCGTTCAGATAACCGGGCACATAATGCTAGTAAAAGGTATTCTAATTCAATCTTACCTTTCGCTTAAGTCCATACACTTCATTACGTATCAAATCTAAAACAAATGCAAATAGATTAAGTATAACTTTGTGTAGTGATTGACATGATATAATACGCTTAACCTTTGTCAATATTTTTTAAATATCTAATTTGTCCGTTCATATTAAATATAATTGAGATCTAAATTACAAAAGAGAGGCCTACCTGATTCGTGTTTTAATACGCTTGCCAACGTTTCAAGTCCAAGCTTTTTATGTTGTAAACAGTCAATCAATTTTTGAAACCAGTTATCATGAGTTGACAATGTTTCCAACAACATTTCGTAACATTCTGTCTGGCTTTGTCGCGTTGATTTATTTTTTAATAAAGCCTAAAAATATATATTTACAGGGTTTTTCACTTGCTGTTTTTTTTTTTTAAACATTTTTTTTAAACTTCAAAATTAATATTATCTTAGTTAACTAAAATAATGTTATAATTGAACCAAAAACTTAAGCCACAAATTAATTTTTTTATTTAATATAACTTCAAATGTCGTCATTAGATTGAGGTTTTGATACAAAAGATCTAACACCCTTGCCCCTTTTATAAGTCAATCTTTTATGACTGACTTGTAATTTACAAGTCAGTCATAAAAGATTGACTTGTATAAGGGGCAAGGGTGTTAACTCTCAGCAGCAATACGGCCCATTAGCAATGTATCTGCAACATAGAATCTACTACGCAAACCTATATAAGAACTATAGCCAATAAAAAGCGTAGCGCAAACATAAAACAAGTATGAATAGCAATCATACCAATACTAACATTATTTTTCGTATAATTGTATAAATGCATACACTTGTAATAAAACTATGACTTCGTTCTTTAAACTATATGCTTTTTACCCATCATACATAAAACAAAGGCATGCTGGTGAAAATATAAAACCCTTATAACATTTTCTGTCATTTTCATATTCATATATTTTTTTATACACAGGGGGATGCAAAAGTAGGTATATAGTAGTGTCCAGAAGCGAAGCCAGAACTTTTTTCATGGGGGGGGGGGGGGGGGGGTTGAACTTTTGCATGACAAATATTTACCAAATTCTATGGGGGGCTGAACTTTCGCGTGACAAACATTTACCATATTTTTACTCCCTTTATTTTAAGTTGCATTTTCTGTCTGTCTGATTGCAATCATGCGTCGTGGGAGCAAGAATTGGCTTCTATATTTTGACCACTTTTCGTGGTCCAATCGAGCTGAAATTTGGACAGCAGATTAGTGGAGCCTAACAATACATCCAATCAAATTTTCAGTTAAAACAACTTAATAATACAACACTTATGACAATATTCACTTCTTAAAAGGAAAGTATAAGAAAAATTTTTATTTCGCGTTAAAAATTCCTGTGCAACTCTTTGTAGTTTTTCGGCGCAAAGCTAAAAAAAAAAATTATGCGCTAAGATTATTTTTAGAACAATTCATTTGGAGTAAGGAGATATTTTTGAGATTTGCGACACAGATATTTTTTCTGTACGTTTCATTTGCAGTAGTCAATCAATTATTTAATTACATGATGGTAAACTTAGTTTGCAAATAAAGGGAGTATAATAAAAACTTCGTTTTTATGGTTTTCTTGTTAGCAAATTTAGTACATATTAAAAACAAGAACTGTTGAAAAAAATATTTTTCAATAATTCCAGGGGTACTGTCACATCGTTGAAATGAGTGACATATTGTTCTCATACGTTTTACAGACGTTCCTTCTAGATAGAAGATTATTACGTCCACTAGGCCCAAAACTCCTACAGGGCGGCAGGGATCGGTCGGCGGCAGGGATAGAACCCGCGACGTGTCGGTTAACAGTCCGGTGAACTAACCACAGTACCCGCCATAATACAGACAAAGTAAAAGCGACATATATTAACCCTTTACGGCGCATTGCGGCAGAAAGCGTCCGTGATAATTTATATAGTTCAGGCTACTTTCTCTTTTGGATCGAGAACTCGGGAGTTTTCCACTTATTTACGTGTTTTCCCTGTTTTGTCTATTTATTTATGAAATTCTGAAACCTTTGTCAGTTTTCCCAAATCTTTGTCAGTTTTCCCAAACCTTTGTCAGTTTTTCCAAACCTTTGTCAGTTTTCCCAAACCTTTCCAAATCATTTGTACCTTTAATACGGAAATAAGCTTATAATAAACTAGGTTTTAAATGAACATACGGCAGTTTTGTCATCCAATGCTTCTTTATCGTGCTTTTTTAAATATTTTATAATTTTCATAACATCAACATGAGTATTGCTTGTTAACTGTCTGAACACAGCTTCTTTAAGTAAATCATTGTAACTATTGTGAAGTGTATCACTTCTTTCCTTTTGAGCATGTTCTCCTTCAGAAGACTCATTAGACTGATTTAATACATGCATACTTTCTAGTGTGAAGCTGTCTGGGACTTGAGGTTGATTATCATTCAGACGTTTTGTTGAAATAATTTCTGTGTCTGATGACGCTTTTATTTTTTGACCTTTAGAAGCTGGGTAAAATGTCCTTGTTTTCTTAGCTTCCATTTCTTTTTTTTTTATATTCCGTCACTCAAGCATGTTTATCCAAACCTGCGAAAGTATACATTTGATAGAAAATAAATATGTATATTAATATCTGTCTATAGTTGATATAAAATTTAATGTATAGGTAAAATTGTAAAAAAATGAAAACGAATATACAACATTTGTTTAAAAAGACTTTAGTTTGCCTATTTTAATTATTTTTTTGCTAATAAGACAGAGAAATTTTATTAAAGAAATAGAATTAATAGAAAATAACTAGATATATATTGCCAACGTTTCAGATCTGTTAGGTCTCTAAATTTAATGTATTAATGTATACATTGACTATGGATGAAAATAACAAATTTAACTATTCAAATATAATTGATACCAAATATAAGACTATGTTACCATGTCGGCACTAAAATAAATAAAAAAATGACAAAACCAGAGAACAAGAATAATACCAGAATTTTAAAATAGCAGTTTCATTGATAAGAATAATATCGTAATAAAATGAGGGCCTTTTTTTGTTTAGTTTTGTTTGTGAATCCTTATTCATCTGCACCATTTACAACATTGCACTTAAGTGGCAACGCATTGTGGTGAATTCCTGCTATGGGAAAAGTTTTGTTACTTTTTTGTTTAAAATGGTTGGATATTTTCGCTCATGCGTGGCGCTACCACCTCTATCAAGCGCCAGATGGCGGATATGGGAAACATCCGTAGATATCAGGTTAGCGGTTAATATGAAATAAACAACCGCGGATTAACTGGTTTGTGGTTAAGGAGTGTTAGAATGAATATTCCTTGGTAAGGGTATTTGCGAAAAAAAAAAAAAGTCCTTGATGAACCTAAGAAAACTACTATAAGCTAGGATAGTGCGCTCAAATTGTAGACGCGGGCAGATGAATTCCAAAAGCTAGAGATAGCGACTCATCTTGGAGACAAAACTCCGAAAACAAACAACTGCTGCCTTTCAGTACGTCTTAGCTATCAAAGAGTATGGACGCATAGCTAGAAAGAAAAAAGAAAGCGGGCTGAAACCGGAGGTAGTGGGCTTAATAAAACATGTAGTAGGTTTAAAAAAATGGCGTAATGCCCGTGGAATCCCACCGCACCGGTAGGGGGCCAGGCTCTTCAACACAAAGAAGCATACCCAGGCTAGCTGGTAGTTGAAGAATGGCAAGGAGAAAACAGGCTACTAATGTCAAACAAATTTGACGACAAACTATCTTTCTGCTCTAGAACTTGGCTTACATCAACAACTCCAGACATTGCCTTCGCAAAAAATAATTTTTCAAAAGTTAGTAAAAGATAAATGTAAGATTAATAAGCTACTATCGACAAATAGAACAATAATATAAAGCCTGTATTTATAAGAAAATAAAGCCCATGTAAAAAGAAAACCTCAATGAACACAAAATGGAAATAAGAAAAACAAACTTGTAGGAATATTTTCTAAAAACTCACGGATAACTAGATTATGCCCCACAAATCAACTACAAAACAAATCAATAAATATTACTCCGTATTCTTCAAAGCATTCCTAAGGTAAGCTAAATAATTTATTCTACGCGAAGCATTATAAATAAAACTATAGCCTTAATTGGTCTGAAACACTCCACTTTAAAATGTTAAAGAAATCATTCCGTTAATAATTGAAAGGGTAACAAATTAAATTTTATTCTAAAATGGCCCCACATTTTTGGAAAATGGTCTTAGCTCAAGCAGTCCCCCCCCCCCCACACAACACACACACCCCACCCCGCACCCCGGCAACGCCTTCTTCTGCCCTCTCGTCCTTGAGGAACAGGCGCCGATTATCGACGTCTGTGGTCCTTCCTATGACATAGGCCGCCAACAAGGGTCCTCCAGGCATCTCTATCCTGGGCCAGTCTCTCCAGCTTCCCCCAAGTAAGGCCAAATTCCTTGGTATCTACTTCTACATCCCTGCGCCAAGTGTTCCTCGGTCGACCTCTTTTCCGTTTTCCCTGAAGGTTCCAGTTCAGGGCATGCCTTGTTGTGCTGGAAGCAGGTTTTCGGAGTGTATGGCCAATCCATCGCCATCTTCTTTGGCGGATCTCCTGTTCTACAGGTTTTTGCTTGGTCCGCTGCCACAGCTTCAGGTTGCTAATCCTGACTGGCCAATGAATCCCAAGAATCCTTCTTAAACAGTTATTTATAAAGGACTGTAGTTTCTTTATATTCGTGGCCGTGGTTCTCCAGGTTTCAGCTCCATACAAAACACAGTTTTCACCATGGTGTTGAAGATCCTGATCTTTAGGTTGTTTCTCATGTGTCTGGAGACCCAGACATACCTTAGTTGTTAGAAAGCCGTTAGTGACTTTCCAACCCTTGTTTTTACATCAGCATCTGTCCCACCTTGCTTGTCCACAATGCTGCCAAGATAGACAAAACTCTCAACTTCTTCTAGTGCTTCTTCTTCCAGCATAATGGGTGCAGTACTGGT
Source organism: Anisus vortex (assembly GCA_949126835.1). Classification (NCBI taxonomy): domain Eukaryota; kingdom Metazoa; phylum Mollusca; class Gastropoda; family Planorbidae; genus Anisus; species Anisus vortex. The sequence goes on from OX421497.1 coordinate 5,507,879, forward strand.
GGCATTGACTTTGAGGACCCTACTCTTCCCTTTGTGTATATTAAGACCAATACTTGCAGAAGTGGCTGCAAATTGCTAGTTTTCTCCTGCATCTGCTGTTAAGTATGAGAGAGAAGGGCAAGATCATCAGCAAAGTCAAGATCATCGAGTTGGTCCCACAAGGTCCATTGGATACCATTCCGCCTCTGGTGTGTGGATGTTTTCATCACCCAGTCGATGGCCAGGAGAAACAGGAAAGGCGAAAGCAAGCATCCCTATCTCACACCGGTCTTCTCCTGAAAAGCATCTGTCACCTGTTGGCCGTTGACAACTCGGCAGGTCATTCCTTCATAAGAATTCCTGATTATGTCCACAATCTTTTGCGGCACTCCATAATGCCTCAACAGTCTCCAGAGGGTTTGCCTATCCACACTGTCGAAGGCTTTCTCGTAATCGACAAAGTTGACATAGAGGGGTGAATTCCACTCTAGTGACTGCTCTAGGATGATGCGCAGTATTGCAATCTGGTCAGTACAGGATCTGTTGGTGCGGAAGCCGGCTTTTTGGTCTCGCAGCAGGGGGTCAACAGCATTTTTTATTCTGTTGAGCAGCACGCGGTTGAAGACTTTGCTTGGTATAGACAGTAATAATAATAATAATAATAATGAAGCTTATATAGCGCATATCCCGCAATCAGTTCTATGCGCTTAACAATTACATTTACAATTACAATTAACGATGATAACAATAACAGACAAATGTTTAAAAATGTAAGTGGGCTAGGAGTCAATAATAAACAGGTGAGTCTTAAGTCCGGTCTTGAAAAGATTAAAGTTCGAGCTTTGTCGCAGCTGGAGTGGCAGGGTGTTCCATGCGGAGGGGCCGGAGTAGGTGAAGGCCCGCTGACCAGCTGTCACGAGTTTTGTCCGCGGGATCGTCAAATTGAGTTTGTGAGCAGTCGATCGAAGTGGGCGTGGTTTTGTATATATTTCCAGACAGGAAATTAGATAATCAGGGGCAGAGTCATTGAGGCATTTATAGCATAGAGATGCGAGTTTATATAAAATCCTATTTTGAATAGGGAGCCAGTGCAGAGAGTAGAGCAGAGGTGAAATGTGGTCGGACTTCTTCTTCTTTAGGACTAGTCTGGCAGCGCAGTTTTGAACGCGTTGGAGTCCTTGAATGGAAGCGGCAGGAAGGCCGGCCAGAAGAGAGTTACAGTAGTCCAAACGAGAGAAGAGGAGAGTGATGACGAGCTTGGTACAAGCTTCCGGAGTGAGGTAGCGACGGATATTGGCAATACGTCGCAGGTGAAAAAAGCAGGTTTTAATCAGGAAGGAGATGTGGGGTTGCATGGACAGAGTGGAGTCCAGAAACATGCCAAGGCTCTTTACAGTTGGGGAGAAGGGCACAGTAGCGTCACCCAACTGGAGGTCAGTCACGCTGAGGGAAGCAAGCTTCTGTCTCGTTCCTACGAGTAGGGCTTCGGTCTTATCGCTGTTGAGCTTCAACTTGTTTTCTGTCATCCAGTTCTTGATGTCCAGGAAACAACAGGAGATAGAAGCAAGGAGCTCGTCGATGTCCTCAGGCTTGGCGCTGTTTAGGAGCTGGGTGTCATCAGCGAAAAAGTGATAATTAAGGTTGTGTCGCTCGATGACGAAGGAAAGGGGTTGGGTGTACAAAGTGAAGAGGACTGGGCCGAGGACGGACCCCTGTGGTACACCATAGCGGACGGTGACGGGCTGGGAGGACAAAGATTCAGTAGTGACGGTCTGGGAGCGACCGTCGAGGTAGCTCTTGAACCAGGAGAGGGCTATATCATGAATGCCGAACGTGAAGCTGAGGCGATCGATGAGTAGGTGGTGGTCGATCGTGTCAAAGGCCGCGGACAAGTCCAATAACACAAGGGCGGAGACGAGACCTCTGTCTGCGGCGTTCAGGAGGTCGGTGGTGATCCGCAGTAGCGCTGTCTCAGTGCTGTGATTGGGGCGATATGCCGACTGGAACACGGGCATAAGCGAGTTCAGGGACAGGTGGACGTTCAATTGCTCAAGGATGATGCGCTCCAGGAGCTTGGAGAGGTAGGGGAGGTTTGATACTGGACGGTAGTTCCGGCATTCATTCACATCAAGTCCGGATTTCTTCAAGAGTGGGCGGACGATGGCGGATTTAAAACAGTTAGGAACGATGCCTGTGGAGAGGGAGGTATTAATGGTATCGGTGATGTACGGCAGGAGCTTGTCCAAGCACTGGGTGAACAGAAAGCCTGGCAGAGGGTCAAGCTCGCAGGTCTTGATGGGGGACTTCATAATGATGCGCTTAACATGGTCGATGGTGACAGGTTGAAAGCAGGTGAGAGGGGAGCCAGAGAAGGCGGGAGGGGGTGGGGAAGGGCGATAGGCATCATGATCCAGAGAACTAAGCAGATTCTCTATCTTCTCCTTAAAGTGCTCTGAGAAGAGTTCTGGGAGGTCCACGGGTGGGTGTGTTGTGGGGAGGGGTAGAGAGGGTGAGGAGCCGAGGAGGGTGGACATGATAGGGAATAGCTCCTTGGACGACGAGGCTTGCGTGATGCGGCTGTGGTAGTGCTGGACCTTGGCGGCAGTGATGGCTTCCTTGACGCGGAGCCGCATGTCCCTGAAGATCTGGCGGTGGATCTCGAGGCCGGAGAGTCGCCAAGTGCGCTCGGCCGGTCGTCGTTCGTGCTTGGCAGCTTTGACGTCGTCGGAAAACCAAGGAGCTGGCGGTCGCTCAGAAACTGCACACAAAGATGGCGGGGCGTGCTTGTCGAGAAGCTGGCGTAAAGTCAGGGCGAAAAAGGAAGCATGGTCAGAAGAGGGGTCACGCTGAGCCAGCAGAAAGGCAGCCTCATTGCCAAAGGTGTCAGTATCTATGGCTCGCAGCTTACGACGGGTGACAATCTTGCATTTCTTCACCGGTCTGGTGATATTGACAATGAAGCAGATGGCAGAATGGTCAGAGACAAGAAGGTCGCTGGCGACTAGGCTGGAGACGAGGTTGTCAGAGGATCTGGTGACGATCCAGTCGAGGATATGACCACGGGAGTGGGTGGGGAATGGGACGACCTGGTCAACACTGTAGTTGTCGAATAGTGCCCGTGCGCGCTTGGTGTTGGCATCAGAGGGACAGTCCCAGTGTATGTTGAAGTCACCCAAGATGATGACTCTGTAAGGGGTGACATTGTAGTAGTCAAGTACAAGAGCAAACTCATCAAAGAAAGTAGCATCTTTGAACTTGTTCTTGGCGTTTGGTGGGGGACGATAAATGCAGAGGAAGGAGAGAGTCGTGGTGGTAGAAACTTTAATTTCCAGTAAGGTGATCCCTATGTAGTTAGAGCAAGAGCTTAGGTCGCCCTTCTTTGGGATTTTGAACCATTCCACTTTAAAATGTTAAAGAAATCATTCCGTTTATAATTGAAAGGGTAACACATTTAATTTTATTCTAAAATGGCCCCACATTTTTGGAAAATGATCTTAGCTCAAGCAGCTCCTCCCCCCCCCCACAACACACACACCCCACCCCGCACCCCGGCAACGCCACTGAACGAAAATTCGGCTTTCCCGTCCAATAACTTAGCCTGAGGGATGCTGTAAATCCGATTGAAAGTATCAATTAGTGTTAGCGTTTGCAACGCTCACAAAAATACGTACATAATGCATTTAACAAACACAGGAAGCAATGCATTCAATGATAGATTTAAAGACAGTATTGCATTGAGAATGACGAGGAAAGCAAGCATTTCTAACAGTGAACATACGTTGGCTGATTATCAAGAGGTGCCTGTTTAATTATATTCTTTGATTGGGTGCTAAAGTTTTTGGAAAGGAAAGACGATTTTTTTTTAGAAAGTAAAAAACAAAATAGTGGGAAAAGATTTCGCAATTTATCTGAAAAGATCTAATATAAGCTCAATGAAATGAATATACATTTGCAGGGAGATTACCTCAATGGATGGTAATGTTGCCATTGTCAAAACTTTTATTGCACAAGGGCAGCTTGGGGTGCGGAAGATCTTGCATCTGTAGAGAAAACTATTGTCAACACATTGAAGCAAACAATATGATGATTTCAACAGTCGAATTAAAGATAATATTATATTGTTATCAGTAGTATGAAAATTCCTGCCTGGTTTTTAGACCCTCTTTTCCGATGATGACCATTTAAAATCAACTGACTGCAAGAGACACTTATTAAATGACAACGGATTAAGAATTGAAATTGAAATTAGTAAAAGAAAAGGTGATATAATCACGACTTTTGTTTTCAAAAGGAAATAGATGGAATGTAAATTTTAGGCTGTCATCACGCTGTTGTAAAAAAAAAAAAAAAAAAAGAGAAGCGAGTTGGTTTTAATTGAGCATGGACGCACAGGGGTTTGCTTGTCAAAATTGAACCAAATATAGACAAACTGCTAGCAACTTGCGACATACCAGGTACAAGCTTCCATGCAATATTGATTTTTTTTCCAAACCTCTTCTTTAATATTTTTTTTCGTTGTTTTATTAATAATATATTATTTTTTAAATCAATCAAAATTTTTTATTTTCAGGATAGTAAAATGCACAGATCTAGTCAACCTATAAAAATGTGATGCAACAAATTTAATTTATTAACTTGGCTAAAAAGGGGTAGGGGCGAGAGAACAAAAAATAATAAAAGAAGGATGTTAGCCAAAAGAGGTAGAGAACAATAAGAATGATTGGTGGTGTGCAAAATAAAGATTTGATAGTTCAATTCGGTGGGCGTCGAATGTCTGCATGTAACCAAGAAGTGAGAGAATGACGTATTTGTTTTGGTAAACAAGCTACATAAGAGTACAAGGAGATGTACAACTGATATTATGTGATCTTTCTTTGTGATACAGACGCGATCGAACATGAGCTTGTGGTCTTGGGATATGTGTATCTGTTAGTGAAAAGACGCGGCTGTTTGCTGTACATTACTTATACTAGACTCGTGTAAATAAATCAAGTGTTTGTCCCCCAGAAAGAATCGTAGTTTCTCTGTAACGTTGGAGTTACATGTTACTATTGTGTTGTAGTTGAAAGTCCCTTGTTACATGAACATGTGATATATTTAATCAAATGTCTACTAACGAAGCGACTGCATTGATCCAAAGACTAAGTATGTAGAGCAGTTAAGATCAATCGAAGACTATAATAAGATGGACCGTTTGCTCTATTTTTAGAGCTCATATTATTATTATGTTCTTTGTTCCGTGCGCAGCCAATAACACTGTCTTAAATGACTCCTACGGCTGCCTAAAGGTTTTCGCAGTATAGGCCTACATTTTTCGATTTTCATTTTCCATTGAGAAAATCATAGCAAACAGAAGTCATCAAATAGCAGGAATATTAAAGCAAGCGGTTCACCTTATCATAGTCTATGATTGATCTTATCTTCTCTAGATACTAAGTCAACACTACCGAACAAAAAAAAACTAATAACTTTTACCTGGAACTTTAACAATGAACACTTTACTGTCCAATGCACCTACCTATTAAACAATTTATTAATGTCATAACTATTGAATTTACTACACACTTTTATATTTAATAATGTAGATTTTAAACGCAGATCGGAGTCCCTTCAGCTATTCATAGCAACTAGACTATGAATCATTATTGAAAAAATAAAATCGGGAAAATCTTTACTTACGTAAATTTAAAAACTCGCTTATTAAAATGTATATCTACTTCTTACTCTCTATTTCCTTACTCTCTATCTCTTTCTATATCTCTCTCTCTATATATATATATTGTTACGTAAAAGTAAAAGTTGAATCCTGATGACCAGTCCATTAAAGTTTTGTTATGTCTGTGTGGTTTCAGGTCACTGGGTCATATTGTGTGTTGTCCTAGCTCACACCCGCATTGATCGGAAGTTATGACATGCTAGACTGGTTTTCGTGTGTGTTAAGAGGGAGTGTGTTGACAGCTTGAGTCTGAAGCAGATGTGTTAATATATCATCAGCTCGTATTTCTGTTTATTTGTGTTAAATTTATTATTAAAGAATGTTTTCTTTTGATAAACAAGTTTCTTCAATTGACTTCACATTTGTATGAACGCTTAGAATCAACAACCCTAGAATATTTATATATTTGTGTCTATGTATGAGTGTGCTTGTGTTTGTGGGAATGTGTGAGACGATGTGTTAGCCTTGACCTAATTCTAACATCATGTTGCAATTATATATAATTTGTTCTTTTTTATATTTAATTTGTTTTAACTAAAACAATAAAATGTTAGCTTTAAAAAGGGTGAGACAATTTACCTTCTACTAATATCCTCACACATACGATGTAAACTCTGTAGGCTATAAGTTTGACTTTACGGGTCGGTCTCACTTAATCCTCAACTGAGTATTACTGAAGGCTGCAACTGTTCTGCGAACCATTGCATTGAGTAGTTCTAAAAATAAACGTTCTTTGTTAACTTGTGTAAAAAAAACCGTCCAGATCGTGCTGTGCTAAGGGTACGAATATGAATCAAAACTAGGTGTTGCCGCGGCAGGGAGTGCATTAACATCGTATAGCCCCCATCCATTCCTTTTTTTTTTGTTGTTGTACAAAAATCGAGGATAAAAAAAACGCCTAGATGTATAGGCCTATATATAAATTTGTATTGAAGCGGACTTATTGTTTTTATGTATTTCACAGGATTCTGATCATAAGAAGAAAGTTCTTTATGATCTAATATTGTGTATATCTTATCTTAATATAAATTAATATAATTTCAAACTTTTTCAAACTCCCCCCTCCCTATCTTGTTGACTTAATTAATAGACGTACCATAATCTTATCAGCTTTTTATAATTGTTTTTTTTTATTTCTAAATGCTAAATTGTTATCTTGGTTGGTTCAGGCAACCCACTGAGGTGATTAGTTATTACATTTGGAAAAAGACACGATTTTGTAACCTTATGTTTATTAGAGTATCGTTATAGAATGTTATGTTATATTTTTAAGTTATAACTCGATTCTAAATGGGAGAAAATCAGTTACAAAAAAGATTAAATCTATCCATTAATGTAAAGTTGAAATCAACGAAGGATATACCATAACTTAAACGGTCCTGGATCGCCTGTTGCCATCGTCTGCTTGCAGTTGTATTACCCTCATCAGTTGCACCATTGTGGCATCTTCTAACTACACCTATAAACTAGTGTATAACGAACATTGTCAATTTCAAATATTTAGTATACCATAATACTTTAAAAGTAAAGTATCCCGTCGGAATAAATTGATCCATAAGGCCGGTGAAGCACGGCATACTAGGTGATTGTATGGCCAGCACTATGCACAGACGCCTTTACTTTACCCCAACTAAGATCAGGTACCCATCAGAGCTGGGTAGACTCAGGGACACCCTCCAGACCCGAGAAAAAAACCTAGCCAGCACTACGATTCAAACCCAGGACCTTCGGTACATATTTATAACAAAGTTAATTGATGTTGAAGATTCAAAAATATCTAATATACATACTACATAAATGTGTACAAGTTAAAGTTACTGTAAAGGGGGATACTTATGGTTAAACCCTTTTTATTTTATCTTAAAGTAACGAATATGACATGAAATCTGACTAGGACTTCACTGTGACTCTGGTAGACTCAATGTGACTCTGTTATACTTGGTGGTCTTAAATCTATGAAAGTAACATTAACATTTATTTAGCTTGCATCAGTAAGAAATCGTACATTGAAAACATAAAAAAAAAAACAGACAACTCATTAAACTTTAAAGACTTTTTTTATATTTCTAGACTATAATTTAAAAACACGGATCACGTTTCTTGTTATAATGAAATATTTTCATTAACACTGATATAGTAGAGAATCTATAATTAGTACAATAGAAGTAGGTCTACCCTTCTAGATTATTCCATTCATATAAATGTGGCTGGAGAAGCATGGTTCACCAATTGAAGTGACCACGGCGAACAAGAGATTGTGTCTTTCTGTTTCTTTCCGACTTTACTTTAGAGGCGGCTAGGCATTGTGCTGGCCACACATCCCCTAGTATGCCGTGGCCACAGAATCTGTTGAACGATGTGATCAGTTTGGTCCGAATGGTACTTTATGTTTTTTTAATTTTTCTTTCAAACGACTAACTTACAACTTGGTAAGCATTCATTATTACTGTAATCCCTTTGCTACAGCAAACCGATTGGTTTATTCATTCACGTGACATCATTTAAAGTTATGTGATTTTTCGGACTTGCAACGTTCTTTTAAAATAATCGATTTTTAAAAAATGACTTACAGCGTTTCCCCACCGTTGATGCTGTGTAAAAACTTAAATATCTCAGTACTTACAATGCTTAAAGTTTCAATACTTTTACTGGTTATGGGCCATAGGCCTATCTATTTCTTAAGGATCAAAACGCATTTTTTCCATTACGGACATAAGACGTTATTTTAGTGTGGCCGTCAAATGCTTTCTGCAACCGTTTGTTCTTTTGCAATAGATTAGGCAGGGGTGTCGCTAAATTGGCGAAATTTACTATATAACCCTGCCATTCCTAAGAATCTCATAAGATGTTGAAAAAGGAGGTAAAACGACTAAAATTACTACAATTTTGGGCGCAACAGGCTTGACCTGACCACAACGTGTCCTAAATATTCAATGGTAGCATGATGAAAATAACTTTTTTCAATTTTGTTTGCTTGTAAACACTTCTAAAATTATTACTAACATAAGAAATAAATTAAATTCCTTACTGAAAGAAATTGCATTTATATGGGCGCTACCATTGGGTTGATAAAAAATAGTTGTATTAAATAATCTTTGAAAAAAACCTGGAACATTTTTCCTCCCAAGTGGCAGGTGCCCTTTGTATTTGTATAGGCTATCAGGAGAAGGAGAGGAACTCTTCTTTGCTCTTCGAGATAGAAAGAGAGAGAGAAAGAGAGAAGCGCTTGCCAATACCCACATAACACATTACATTTTGTGACAAATTGAGCGTTTTCCAACTGTTACGTAGGAGGTTACTCTTATGCCTTATTCCCTCACCTTATTTTTGTCATGTGACCTTTATTTTTATTAGTTATTAATTTAATTAGTTATGTGTCATTTACTTGCCCATCACTAAGGTCATAAATACTAGATTCTAGGGCATATCACTAAGTAAAGATCTTAGCAAAGGTTCTTGTTTTAAATATTCATAATCAATTATTTTTAACTCTCTTCTCATACAACTTATAAACTAGTACTAACTAATTCGATAACATCAACAGTTTTGTTTTGCATAAGACTGCAACACAAAACATTTATAATTATGTCTTAGTTTAAAAATTCAATTATTTTATTTAGAATAAATACATCTGAAAAAGCCCTTTTGAAAATAACAACTGTGCGTTCCTCCACGTTAGCCAGGCATTAAAACACAGTATTGACATCTCAGTAGTGAACCTAGTCTTTTGTGATCCTCTGTAACATTTGACATCAATATCTATTTGTTAGTAATAAAATAAAAACAAAATGCTTGTATCAGTATCGAATTGAAACAGATAATCAGCAAATATATTATTCGTGCCTTTGACATAACGTATTTGAATCCACTAAGCTTGCAAAAGGAGGGATAACTAATAATGACTAAATAGTTTAAGGAACACGTAGTTGGTCATGGTAATAAATTATTATTAATTTCGGATAAACAATATCCCAAAAGAAAGATAACACCTAAAAAGAAACAGTAAGTTTTCCACGGGTTGGCTATAGTCGTTATTCAATACAACTAGGCTCAACAAAAAATGTAACAAATTGAATGGTGACATAGAAAATGGAGTACCATTGTTTCTGTGTTACTTCTCATTACTTGCATATTGACTTGAGTTGTTGCTTTGTTAACCTAAGAAAGCACAGCTAAAAGCGGCTACACTAAAATCGGGCCATCTTCGGAAACCACATTCGGCACGCATGTATTTTTGCTAAATAGGTAACATTCGGCCAAAGCTCGGACCCTGGTAGAAATCAAAATAAAACCGAATGAGGGTCACATGTTGTGTCATGATATATGTTAACGTAAATAGAACGTTACACATGCTGTTTATCCATCAAGTGAAGCCGGCTGGTCCAGCGGTTAGTTCACCGGACTGTCAACCAAAAAAAAAAAACTTTCACGTCGCGGGTTCTGGCCCGGCCACCGGCGGATCCCTGTCGTCCTGCAGGAGTTTTGGGCCTGTAAACATATTTGCGCCAGCAGGCAGCACTGTGTTTACAGAGCGCACTGAGCATGCTAAAATAGCATGGATAGAAGCGCTATATAAGTAACCAATTTAATTTAATTTAAGTGTAATTGTATCCACATAGCAATTTTTTTTTATACCAATAATATTAAAATATATAAAACACGAAAATAAAAGAAAAGGTACTTACCATTTACTTAATTTAAAAATTAGTCTATTTGCTAATCATTGCTTAATTTACAGGACTATAAAGACTGGAAAAAAAGTAGGGAAATCTTTCAAAAAAGACCTAGTTGAATTACAAAATGGGACTAAACTAATTTTAGTATATTTTTCCAATCAGAGACATTCCAACGGCTAATAGTATCAAATAAAAAGAAACAAAAAATCATTCACAAAAAGACCTAACCCAAAGTAAAAATTCAAAGTACTTAAAAGTTATAAACTAAAGATAAATTATCATTAAATCCACATGTTGCTTTTAAGTAATTAACAAGAAAACAAAACAGGAAACAAAAAAAAGGAATTTACAAATTTAATTAGGCCAAGCAAATTATAACAAAAAGCCGCATAAAAAACTAGTACAAATTCAGTAAAGAGCTGCAAGGTTCATTACTAGCGAATATTCACAAGAATAACACCAATAGTTAAATAACTAAACCTAGAATCATTCTTTTCTTTTTCTTTTTTTCTTTCTTAGTCCCTTAACCTTGACGGTCGTTGGGGGCAACTAATGGACACTGGGTGTCCATTAGTCCTCTCTTGGGCTTGGTAGACTTGGCGGCGCCCATCTCCTATCCAAGTCGACGGTGGATTTATAGCTGTCTGCACCGAGGGTCGAACCCCTGATGCGGCGCTTGGGAGTCGAGCTCGCTGTCGACTTTGCTAACCAGCTAGAATCATGAGAGGACAGAAGAGCAAAAGGGGAGAGAAGTTGTGAAAAAAGCATTTAATCCTGACATGCATACAACACATCAACAATCTATTACAATGCTCAAAAAAGGCCAAGGATAAAAACCCTTTTCTTATTCCATAAGCAAGAATAAACGCATATAGAGTTGTTGTTTTCTTTCCGAGCTGCATACTGGCGTGGAGCAAACCAGGAAAACCAATGGCGTAACATCTTGATACTAATCAAAGTGCAAGATTAGACTCAGACCACCAATGAGCGTTGGACGCAATTATGTACTGTTTAAAAAGAGCGTCTGAGACATATAAGATAAGATCTCAAGTAAATGCTAATAAATCTAAAAAAATAATTATTTTATTAAATCTAAGAATAGATGCTAAGTAAGAAAATGCGCTAAATGATATAGTAAAATTCCAAATTTAGAACTAGCAGATCTACTCTCTGTTTTAGTTGATATCAGAAAAAAAATATTTTCATATATTTAAAAGGCATTTATACACAGTTGTCAATGAATTATACTATGTTTTTCCAGACAAAATCCTAAAAGTATTTAAGGATAATTATCATTAAATTCTTTAAGCTTGGTTCGTATGACGGGTGCATCCAGATGTCTTTATGGTCTTAAATCAATATTTAAAAAAAATTTAGTCCAACCCTTCAGTGATAATTTGAAAGCCGGCACAGAGCGGGGCAGTGTTGGAGGCTTGGTCCAGTCTTGGTCCACAGTCTAACTAATGGCTGAAAAAAAAGGAATATTATTATTTGCAAACGTTGGTGCGTCTGTGTGGAACACGCAGTTTGAGCTGATGACCTCGGGTAGAGCGGGACACTTGTTGGATGCGACCTGGCTGTGTGGACATGTATCAGTAAATGTCAACACTTTTTAAAATACAAATTCTGAAAGAATATCAAGTATATAAACATTAATATACTGAAAAATCTGACTAGTTCTTCATCGTGTCTCTGGTAGACTTGGTGGTCTTAAATCTATAAAATGAACATTAACATTTTAGCTTGCAATCAATACAACTATCAATTAGCTTGAGAGTTACTGTGCTCCTCACATGCAAAGTTACTTGAGAGTTACTGTGCTCCAAACATGCAAAGTTACTTGAGAGTTACTGTGCTCCTCATATGCAAAGTTACTTGAGAGTTACTGTGCTCCAAACATGCAAAGTTACTTGAGAGTTACTGTGCTCCTCATATGCAAAGTTACTTGAGAGTTACTGTGCTCCTCACATGCAAGTTACTTGAGAGTTACTGTGCTCCTCACATGCAAAGTTACTTGAGAGTTACTGTGCTCCTCCAAGACCTCTGCACACAGTGCAGCAGCACACACTACCTTTTTACTTAGGATTCTTAGGATAAACTTCTTGTTTACACCACTTTTTTTCTGTTTCATTTTAGATACTTTGCTTGACTATATTACAGAGAGGACTTATTTTACTGCAAATTCAGTTAGTCAATATATGTTTACAATATTTACAACCAATTACCAGTGATATAAAAATCCAAAAGTTTTAATCTCAATTTTAATAAACCCGAAATAGTCAGAAAAGTAAATATAAGACATTTAGATTTTTAAAAATAGAAAATTAGATATACCGTATATACTCGCTTATAAGTCGCACCCGTGGATAAGTCTCACCCCTAGTTTAGTATGTTTAATTTTCTTGCCATTGACCCGCGCATAAGTCGCATCCCGACTTTCAGGGGTTACACTGCCTTTTAACTTCTAAAAAAATGCATACCTTTTAAACATAAAAGTTACTAAATGTTCACCCTAATTTGGAAACTTTTCTTTAAAAAAAATTTCAATCATGCATAACGCAAACATAATCAAATAAAGGCAGCTAGTCATTTATATTTAACAACTGATCAGATCAATACATACATTAGTCATATAGAAAATTTTTGGAAGTCATCTGTTTCTTCATCTAAGGCCCTGTCACTACTCATGTTCCATTCCTATAGTCACACTATAGTGGGTCTTCTTATGATCGTAGTTTTGAACTTTAAAAAGTGCGACTTTTACGCGAGTATATATGGTAAATATATTTTACCTCGGTCATTTGATGAAATTTCCAAACTATTTGAAGATGGCATTGTTGTTTTAATGGTAGTGAACACAGTGCTTACAGAAGTAGAAGATGAAGTTGAAGTACGTTGTTCTGAAAATTAGAAACCCATGCTTAATATTGTACACGTATAACATATACAAAATTAATTATCAACAGTTTAAAAAAAAGTTGTTAACCGTTTATTTGTAAGGAAAGTATTGTAGGTTTCAAAATGTAATATTCTCCAAATACAAAAACTTAGTAAGTAGCAATAAATGAAATGGTGAGATTAATTTATTTGCGTGTGAAAGAAAATATCTATTTAATTTTAACCTAACCATGCACATTACATTTTAAACTAATTTGCTGCATTATCAAAGTCCATTGCACATGAGTTATTTTCAAAATTTATTAAAAGAATAATTTTTAGAATAGTAGTCTACTTATTAAGTTAACTTGAAATTAAGCATCCCATTAAAAAAAAATTTTTGGGGTATAAACCCTTAATATCCATCTTTGTTATTTATTATACTTCCGATGATTTTGCTCTTATAATGTTATAGCCATTCACAGAGTAATAAACAAGCAAAATGTCAAGTAGCTCTCAAAGTGATTTAAAATAAATGGAAATTTACCACAGAATTGAAATATAACGTTATGGGCAATCGCTTTCCTTCTGTTATCGGAAGTACAAATTACATATTTATATAGCACTATTCATAACAAGTAGTCTTCGAATGCGCGTTACATTTACCCTATGTTATAAAAATAAATCGAATAAATGTGTTTTTAATTTTGTTTTAAAACTGTCACTATTGTCCGATTGTTTAATTGTGTTCGGAAGTTCATTCCACCACCAAGGTGCTAAGACTATGTAGGACAGAGCTGCAAATTTTAATGTTATTCTTCTTCTTTTTGGTACATTGAGTTGTTGATGATTTTTTTTCGAGCGCAGACCTGTTTTCTCTGACGTGTGTAGCTCGACCATGGATCTGATATACTGTGGAGATTGACCATGAAGGCGTTTATAGAGCATAGTCAGAACTTTGAATTTTATCCTAAGTGTTATAGGTAGCCAGTGCAGTTTTTTTTTAGGGCTGGATGTTGGGTTGTCTATTATTGTTCACAACAGTTTTCGTAGCCATGTTTTGGACCCTTTGTAGTTTTTTTTTTTTTCAAATCACACTCTGGCAGTCCAATGTATAGACAGTTCGCGTAGTCTAATTGAGAGATTACCAGGCCTACGATTAATAAATAATGGTAAATTGTTTTGTGTTCTTTTGGGTGTTGCTGAAAATTTGTAAGAAACGTTTGTCAAATTATGAAACACGTTGAAATTCTCTGTCAAGCTTTAGCTGTAAAGCATGCCAATTGTGTCACACTTACCATATTAAAGATTGGGTTGGTATTCTGGAACGAACATGGTGAGATGATTTCTTTTGCGAATTTAATAATAATATAAAGGATTTAAAAAGAAAAACAACACGTACCAGTTCTTATAGCGGGTACGACAAGTGGCCCCACCCTTTCTGTATAATATAGGTCTGCTGGAATATACACTTCAATTATAAATGTGTACATTGAAATTGTATCAGATGTTAAGCCATTGACTGTGATGTGGCTGGAAGTTGTGTTAAGAATTTGCTTGTTTCCAAAATAAACTATGAATTGAGCGGAACGTTTATTGATAGACCCACGTGACCAGGAAAAGGCGACGCTATTTGCTGTGACATCTGTAACTTTTATGTAAATTTTGTAAATTTACAAGTCAGTCATAAAAGATTGACTTGTATAAGGGGCAAGGGTGTTAACTCTCAGCAGCAATACGGCCCATTGATACTTGAACGTCCAACTTTTTAAATATCTTTTGTTTGACTGGTCTTTTATTTGTAAAACGTTACATCAAAGCAAAGAAAATGTACAATATAACAGACTAGATTCTGTACTAATAGCCTGCCTACATGTAACCTCCATCTGGCACATAATAAGGATGAAAGCAACTAATCCAGACAATTGGAGGCACTGCCTAAAAATCATATCTAATACCACTTCAATTAGTCAGTCTCAGACTTGTATTGTTGCAGTCTCAGCGTACCATTACCATTCGACACTCTGCGGCAGGGGTCGGTAACCCACGAAACGCGTGCCAGAAGTGGCACGCAGAGCGATTTTGAGTGGCACGCGGAAGACTCTCTAAAAGGCAATTCAAGTTTCTTCTACAAGACATATAGTGCTAGAGCAGGAAAACTAGTAAGATATTGGCACGCAGAATGAATTAGAAATCCCACTTTGGCACACTATTATCAAAAGGTTGCCAACCCCTGCTCTACGGCACAGAAAAAAACACGAGAGAGCTAGAAAAAAAAAGAACTTGGTTGATATATATGTCTGGCATTGAAGTTTTAGAAATTGAACAGTTCTGCAGCCTGTTTGACGGAAGTAGAATTAGTCTACTAGTTACTTCATATGTTAACTTCCGTCTAAGCGTAATAATAATTGTCTTACTTAAATCATGATTAATCATATTATCGATTATAATTAAATGTATATTATTATTACTTGTATTTAGTAGGAGTTAAAGGCTGATTTATTTGGGGTAGTCAAAGGGACATAACTGGAACAATATAAAAGTATCAGACCAACATTTATTACTAGAATGTTATGTTTACCTTATGAACTAAGCTCACTAAATTGATTGAAGGTTACATGAACACAGGGGGTGGGATGGTCAGGTGATCTTGGTGGCAAAGTTAGTTAGAGGCAAGATATTGAGGTAGAAGGTTGCATGATAAAGGAGCCGATATTTTATTCTACTATACTAGTGACATGAACTTGTGTTATTTTGGATTTCATATATATATCTGGGATGTACTGGACTTTTAATGTATCTATTCTTTCAAATGAGAGTAGAAATAAACTGTATGTGTATTGCTGCAAGATTCGCCTCATCAAGTTATTATACGTGATGTGAACATTTAACCCTTCCCGTACCGACCTACTTCTATCTATGCTGCCTTCAGTTCCGCTATATACGCGCCCGGGACTGTAAGGGTTAACATTTAACATAAGATATAATGAAGAAACAAGAGGAAGAGAGACTAACTCAATAATAACAGTCAGTCTTATAAACAGACCACGACCAAGGTATTAACAGTAGGCTTTCCTGCATCAGAATGCAAGTCTTACACTTGCCTTTCAGTGTTCTTTCAAGCTTAATTATTATATCCTAGACTAAAAACAACAAACAACAAGGCATACTTGAGAGACATTGATTATCATCGCTCCTGTATTCACCCACATTACACAGACACATCGTTTTATTCTTTACGTTAAGCACACAGGAAGTTCCGGCCTCGCAGGAAGGTGACGTAATGTCACAATCAGAGCCATGTAATGTCTTACCACCTGTGGAAACGTGGGAAAGAACAATTTTTAAAAAGGTATCTTCATTAGCGGTGTTGTTTGTAAAGGCATTACAAAGTATCCAGTCTTGTAACAATACGTAATGGATAGGTGGGGAAAAACAATCCACCAGCAAACGATGACTGCCTCTCCCTACACATGCGAACACAAATACAAGAGGTTAACCTTTATATTGATGTGTACTAGGCCTAATATAGAATAAAACTATTTTTTCATATTAATGTAGTGTAAATATGTAATAAAAAAAAAATTATAACTTTCTGATGCATGCCTATTTCAAATGCAATTTGTACATTCAAGTAATTTTACTAGGTTTCCCAAACTAAAATGTTTAGATTCTGGAATAAGCTTAGTTAAAGTATACTAATTAGGCACATTTTTTTAAAGTATATTTTATAATATGTAACTCAAATTTACTACCACCATCCCCTTAACACTCCGAACTGAACATACCAAATAAGTCTCTAAAAAAACGGATGAGCCGAAGGCTCTATAGTTCAGGGCTTAACGTCTGTTGGGGTGAACCAATGCGTGCTCCAGCCACCCCGAGGCACGCAGAAGGCGAGTCGTGCCGTATAGCAAGGTACGGTTTCCGCAGTCCAGCTTATGAGTCATGTGGATTCCCCTAGGATCATTGTCGTGGCGGCTCGCCCCGTATACCTGCAATGTCACCCAGTAACACAAATCCTATACTATAGGTACAGGCATCCAGGCACGCGGGTGGTTCGTGAGATAATGAACAACAATGAACAATGTTTATCTGCCACACGGGATTGCTGCGCCCACGGCTTACTCCACGCCAAGGCCCGGGGCCTCTCGATGGTACAATGGCCTCGGACCCTCAGCGGGAACTATTCCCATGCGTTTGCCCACCGGTGTAATCTTAAGGTTATCGCATCGGCGGTTTACACACTTCGCCAGTCTTTGAGGCCCATGGGTACTACACACTCATTTCAAAAAATAAAACTGTAGTTAAGAAAGATATGTGTTACCAAACTTACCAGCTATGGCTGCTTCCAAAGACGTCAAGACGAAAATCAAAATATAAATTTGACTCATCATTTTTCGTCTCAGCTGTATTTCTATGTTATGTTAACACCTTTTAACCATTTGAGTCTGAAAGAAAAAAAAAAACATTTATATACGGTTATAAAGGACATTGCAGTATTTGATTGTTTCATGTAATTTCTTTATATTTGTCGATTTTATAACTCAATTGAATATCCAGATCTATTTAGTAAGTGTCTACCCGTCTGTATTTACTGAGAACAAAGAAAGATTTGATTGTTTTGCTCAAGAGAGAAAATAATGAAATAAAGAAAATTAATAAATTATAGAACAGGATAAGTTTACTATAAGTTTACCTAGTACGTTGAATCCAATATAGAACTATTATCATGTAATAATTTACATGCTAGTATGTATACAGTAAACAAAACAAGAACAAACTTCCTGCTTTAAAAAAAATCCCCTCTCTTAAAATAAACAACCCCAGTATCTAATAGCATTAAGTGGGTTATTAAACGAATATACACAATTGTTTTAAGTACAGTGATTCATTCACAAATCAGGTTTTGCGAAAGCCCAAGATAACGTGAAAATCACAAATGTTCAGCCATATTTCGAGCAAGATTATAAGAAATTCGCAGCAATCTGAAAATGAAATATAAAATACGTCAAAGTGTGTTAGTTATCGACCTTGAAATAAGGGAGTTGTTTGATGTTTGTTTAATGTTTAAACAGAAAATCCTGTTTGTGAAAATCATTGAAATTCTTCTCAAAACGAATTCAAAAAAATATATATACAAATTTTATTATTCTAATAGTGGTTATGCGTGTCAAAATGATGAGAAACAAATGATTACAATGTGTTTTGTTAAAAGAAAAAGAAGGCAATAGCTAACACTATTACAATAAAAACTGAGAACGTATGTTTCGGTATTTAGTTTTTGTTCATTTTTTATTGAAAGCCTTTCAAAGGGAGATCGTTCTGAAACGGCACTCATTTTAGAGCCTTAACATACGGTGATTAGTATTAGTTATACGTTTATTAAAAAAAATAGTTATTCTATTGTTAGGCTTCTGCCTTAAAAAAGGAAATGTATTGTTATGGCTCCATGGATGAAACACGGTTGAGAAACACTGTTTTACCACTAAGCTACATCTTTTAATAACATTCTTTATCACCAGTTACTGAACTAGGATGCACTTAACAACAACACTTCTAAAAATTAACACAACTAAAAGCCTCATAAAATGATAGGCCGGCATAGGCTGTGTAGAGAAAGCTTTGGTGTGTATCTATCCACACACTAACACACACACACACACAAACACATGAGCACAGACACAAACACTCTGAGACACAAACACATACCTGTACCCACCGAGGGCGTTTAGCTGAGAACCCTCCGGATGACAATCTAGTACAGGAGAGGCCGACTGGTCCTGTGGTTAGTTCACCGGACTGTCAACCGACACTTCGCGGGTTTATCCCTGCCGCCGACCGATCCCTGCCACCTTGCAGGAGTTTTGGGCATAGAAGACGTAATAATCTTCTATCTAGAAGGAACGTCTGTAAAACGTATGTCAGTAGTGTAGCTGATTTTAACGCCTGGCTTTTAATTTTAAAAAGACTAAAAACTTTTCCTGTTATTAAATTGTGTCGACAATAAAGATAGTAATATATATTTATCAAATGTTTTTAAATATTACAATGGTCGTTTTTCGGAGACCCTAGAGTCCTAGACCTAGTAATATTAGTCTAGTACCGGTAACTATAAGTAGAGATGATCTGGAGATGCTAAGAACTATATTGTTTGGAATCTGAAAAAAAAAACAAATCCTAATTTCCTGGACTTAAGTAAAGTAGTATCCCGTCGGACCATATTGATCTATAGAGCCGGTGAAGCAGCGTTCACCAGTTTCTGTGTCCTCGGCATACCAGGTGATTGTGTGGTCAGCACAATGCACAGCCGCCGTTACTTTACCCCCAACTAAGGTTCGTGTCCATTAGAGCTGGGTAGACTCAGGGACACCTTCCAGACCCTGTAAAAAATCCTAGCCTGCACCAGGGTTCGAACTCAGGACCTTCGGTACGCCAGTCGAACGCGCTGCCGATCGGTCATCGTGCCCCCTTAGTGACATTACCATAACCGTTTTAAAAGTCTGGGACCAGGCGAATCAATGGTCCAGCTGAGTTGTACAAATACAAAAACTGGACTTGTCCTTGTAATATGGTTCTCGCTCTCAAAGAACGCCAATGATAGTATTATATACATATATTATATAAAATCATACGAAAGAAGACTGATGTTAAGCTTAACCGAAGAATGCACTGTTCAAGTAACTGGCAATACGGACAACAGTTGATCAGGCTGTCATGTGCTTGGGATTACCATCAATAATCTTTCTGATAGGCGGAAAAGAGAAAGAGAGGGAAACAGAAATAGCTAAAAAGAAAAAGAGATGATAAAGAGAGAAAAAGAAAGAGAGTGAGAGAGAGAAACCAGAGAAAGGAAGAGAGAAAAAGGCGCTGAAAAGATTTTTAAAATAGCGCTAATATGTTTTTATGTACTGACTCATGGCGCCAGCAATTAAAGGACCGCCCACGGAGACCGGCACATTTTGAGAGCTCTGGTTTATTATTTTAAGTGTTTATTTTTTAGAGTTGCACGCGGAGTTTTCTCATCCTGGTTCAGCTACACGATTTTTTTTTAGTATCGAAAGCATATGGGCTAATTATCTAGTGTCATTTGTGCTATTACAATAATTGCTTTGGTGCCCCATTTCCTTGATACACTAAACACAAGCATTTTACTTAATTGTTACGACGCTCCTTTATAAAAAAATAAGAAAATTGAACATTTATCCCAGTGGCGTAGCCAGGTTTTGAAGCTAGGGGAAGCGAACTTTTAAGAAAATTCCCCACTTTTTGCACTTTTCCCAGATCAATAGAGAAACAAAGAATGTATACCTATCAGTTATGATAAGTTACAAGAATACCCTGTGCCTTACCCAACTCTGTAATAGTGCAGTTTTTACTTCACCTCCCACGATTCTTTGCAGAGCAACTATTAGTGCTGGAAAATTCTGCAAAATTGATGGCATCTACTTCTGATTTTCATGATGCACATCTACTAGCGTAAAGAAACGCGCGATGCTTCTATAGGATTACATTGTTTTTTTGTTTTTTTTTTATATTGAGAAAAATAGTTAAATTGACAAAAGACATTTATAGAGAGTTTATTAAGATTCATAAATTATATCAAATTCACAATTTTTTGCACTACCTAATATTACTAATATAAAGCACAGTTTCAACTTTAGCGCAAATTTCAAATTTCAAAAAGACTGGCTCAGGTTATCAAACCACTTTTTTTCTGGCAACCTATTCTGCGTGATCCTTCCACTGAACCTTGTAGGATGATTTTGGCCAAGGAGTCGTGCCTTACTATATGACCAAACCATCTCAGTTTTAGTCGTTTTTACAGTTGAAAGGAGTGCCTCCTGTTTCCCCGCCAAATTATGGATCTGGAGCAAAACATATTCATTTGTTTTTCTTTCTTTTCATAGCGTATTCCTAATATCTTTCTATAGCATTTGTTCTCAAAGGCCTGAATCCTTCTCTCAGCCTCTACAATCAGCGTCCAACTTTCGCAGCCATATAAAAATACGGAAAGTACCAGTGATTAGTAAAATTTTATTTTCACTGGCCGTGACAACATTACCTGCCAACTTCAGCATTTTGGCTTTATTTAGCTATGTGGATTCAACGACACAAAAACGTGTAGTTACACAGCGAAATAGATTTAGAGACTCCAAAGAATTTTTGTCTAGGGAGTATATGTAGACCCACCATGTTATGGTGAATTTCGTTGCGTTAATTAAAAAAAAACAATTGTTGATCTTTAAGTGCATCCTAGTTGAGTACCAGTAATTAAAATTTTAATAAAAGATATGGTTTAGTGGTCCAACAGTGCTTCCTAAACTTAAGCCTATTTATTCCATCGAACCCTAAAAACACATTTGTTTTGTTCATTGATAGTTTAATTGGGTTTTCAAAACACTTAATGAGAGAAATTTCAAAAATGTTCACATCAAATATTTTTTTCTGTTTTTAGTTTAATCAACGGCGAATACATTACTTATTTATTGGTCAATAATCAGCATGCTTTCACGCAATTGAGATTTTATTTTCAGAATGCTGAGAACCTCTCATAATCTCGCTCAAAATCTGGTGGAAACTTTGTGATATATCACGTGAAATCCTAGGCTTCCCCGAAACCTAATTTAGTGTGAATCACTGTAGTAAAACAATTCATAACTTAGTCTACTTAACTTACTTGAAGTCACTTAGTGACTAAGAAAGTTTATTTTAAGAGAGTGGATTTTTTAATGCAGGAAGTTTGCTTCAGTTTTTATTTCTGTATGCAAACAAACAAGTCATTAACTGCAGGATTTTAGCTATATATTGGATTCAATGTAATAGGTAATTCTAGAAAAAAATATACATCGCTTTCCTGCTCTCTTTTTTTTTCCACCTGTCTTGTATTTATCACTTTTTCTTTATCTTAACCTTTTTCTCTCTTGAGCAATTAATAAGTATTACTTATTTTCTCGAAGATGATACAAACTGATAGACTATAAATTACAGTGTAAGGTAGATAGATAAACTGATACATAGATAGCTGGATAAATGGATTGATGGCTAAATTGATAGATATAGATAGATAGATAGATAGATATATAGAGAGATAGATAGATAGATAGATAGGTAGGTAGGTAGGTAGGTAGATAGATAGATAGATAGATAGATAGATAGATAGATAGATAGATAGATAGATAGATAGATAGATAGATAGATAGATAGGTAGATAGATAGATAGTTGTATTTCTTTCTGATTTTCGGTGCATTCAATATTTACTTTAAAAAATATAAGTTACTTTTATTTATATAAATTGTAATTTCTACAAGTATTTTATAAGTTATTTCAAAAAATCACGAAAAGTAATACAAAAACTGCCAGTTTATCTAGATCTAAGTAATATACAAAAAATAAAATTATATATATTTTTCATTCAGATGCAAAGTTCAATGTAGTGATATTAATATAGAAATTCTAAATACGGCAGAGAAGAAAAAATGACAAGTCAAATGTTTATAGTTGTGATATTCGTGGTGACATCTTTGGAAACTGGCATTGCTGGTAGGGGACCTTTCTTGACTAGATCAAAATTTTTTTTTGTAACGCTTTTTGTTGTTGTTATGAATATTCATGCAACTGAAGAAGTCATCTAGGCTGAGACTTGTGTGTTTTAGTATTGTGTGATGTGTGTGTATTATTGAATGTGTAGCACTGTGTATGTATTATTGAATGTGTAGCACTGTGTATGTATTATTGAATGTGTATGTATTATTGAATGTGTAGCACTGTGTATGTATTATTGAATGTGTAGCACTGTGTATGTATTATTGAATGTGCATGTATTATTAAATGTGTATGTATTATTGAATGCGTAGCACTGTGCATGTATTATTGAATGTGTAGCACTGTGTATGTATTATTGAATGTGTAAGTATTATTAAATGTGTATGTATTATTGAATGTGTAGCACTGTGTATGTATTATTGAATGTGTAGCACTGTGTATGTATTATTGAATGTGTAGCACTGTGTATGTATTATTAAATGTGTAGCACTGTGTATGCATTATTGAATGTGTAGCACTGTGTATGTATTTATTGAATGTGTAGCACTGTGTATGTATTATTGAATGTGTAGCACTGATTAATGTATTATTGAATGTGTAGCACTGTGTATGTATTATTAAATGTGTAGCACTGTGTATGTATTATTGAATGTGTAGCACTGTGTATGTATTATTGAATGTGTAGCACTGTGTATGTATTATTGAATGTGTAAGTATTATTAAATGTGTATGTATTATTGAATGTGTAGCACTGTGTATGTATTATTGAATGTGTAGCACTGTGAATGTATTATTGAATGTGTAGCACTGTGTATGTATTATTGAATGTGTAACACTGTGTATGTATTATTGAATGTGTAGCACTGTGTATGTATTATTGATCTTGTAGCACTGTGTATGTATTATTGAATGTGTAGCACTGATGAATGTATTATTGAATGTGCAGCACTGTGTATGTATTATTGATCTTGTAGCACTGTGTATGTATTATTGAATGTGTAGCACTGATGAATGTATTATTGAATGTGTAGCACTGTGAATGTATTATTGAATGTGTGGCACTGTGTATGTATTATTGAATGCGTAGCACTGTGTATGTATTATTGAATGTGTAGCACTGTGTATGTATTATTGAATGTGTAGCACTGCGTATGTATTATTGAATGCGTAGCACTGTGTATGTATTATTGAATGTGTAGCACTGTGTATGTATTATTGAATGTGTAGCACTGCGTATGTATTATTGAATGTGTAGCACTGTTGAATGTATTATTGAATGTGTGGCACTGTGTATGTATTATTGAATGCGTAGCACTGTGTATGTATTATTGAATGTGTAGCACTGTGTATGTATTATTGAATGTGTAGCACTGCGTATGTATTATTGAATGCGTAGCACTGTGTATGTATTATTGAATGTGTAGCACTGTGTATGTATTATTGAATGTGTAGCACTGCGTATGTATTATTGAATGTGTAGCACTGTTGAATGTATTATTGAATGTGTCGCACTGTGTATGTATTATTGAATGTGCAGCACTGTGTGTATTATTGAATGTGTAGCACTGTGTATGTACTATTGAATGTGCAGCACTGTGTATATATTATTAAATGTATATGTATTATTGAATATGTAGCTTTGTGTGTAGCATTTTGTGTGTATTATTGTGTGTTTATTGTGATTTATATTATTATACATAGTGTGTGTGTATAGATGTCTGTATCAATTTAATAGTAATATGTTTTCCCATTTGTTTATATTTATATTTTCCTGTATTTCTAGATACAATTATGTAAGAGTACTTTGCGTCTGAATTGCGAATTACAAGTTTCTTTTTTTTTACTTAAAACATTTAACGTGGTAACCTAGAGGCAGAGTGTAGGATACAACCCTTAAGGTATCAGATTCAAATCTTATGTTACATGAACCTTGTGTCCATCCTAAATCTACCTAGCTCAAATGAGTGCCCAAACATTTCCTTGGAAAATTTATGACGGTTAAAATATTGTATTGTACCAAAAGGCCGCTGGTGAACTGAGCTTGCTCGTCCCCATAGATATTCAACTTGAACATCTACAACAATGAAAAAAAGTGTTTTATATGAGGAAGCTTATTATGGTAGCAACTTGAGGTTAGACCAAGCTTCGGGCCTCTCTATGGAGAGGGCACTGTTGCCGGGTGTGAAGTCCAGTTCTCGGGGTGTGTGAATAGGTCCGATTCGGTGCTGGTGGTTTAGCAGCTTGGTGTGTCCTGTTCTAAGTCTGCATATAGTGGTCTGATCGTATCTGGGGAGGTGTTACCAATCATCATTTGCTGGCGGATAGTATTTCCTCATCCATTCTTTTACATGTCTATATATTATGACTCTTAGCATGCCCTTACTAGCAGCCAAAACAAACAACTCCTGTACGTTCTATATTGTTCTTTCCCATGTTTCCACAGGTGGTAAGACATTACATGGCTCTGATTGTGACATTACGTCACCTTCCTGCGAGGCCGGAACTTTCTGTTGGCAAAACGTAAAGAATAAAACGGTGTGTCTGTGTCATGTGTCTGAATACAGGAACGACGATAAACAATGTGTCTCAAGTATGTCTTTTGTTGTTTGTTGTTTTTATTTTAGGATATAATAATTTAGTTTGAGAGGACACTTAAAGGCAAATGTAAAACTTGCATTCTGATTCTGGTAAGCCTACTAAATAGCCTAAAAGTAATATACATTTAATTATTTTTTTTGCTCACCTATGTTGTTCAATTGTCGTGGAGTGTGTTACTTTGTGTTAGTGTGTTGGTAATGGTAATGGTGTTGCAATATCTGAGATTGGCTAGTTTGGGGCATTATGAAGTACTGTTTCGTGTTATTTCTGAGGCAAAGCATCCAGTTTATTTATGCTATTTACACATTTTCTAGGCAGTTTTTTTGCTACATTTTTGTTTTCAGGAGAGAGGGATAGGGTGTTGGGTTACATAGTTCAAGAATAAGTTCAGTTAAATAAAAAGCAGTTTGAATAAATGTATTGAAAACTTTGATCGTTTAAATAACAACTTTTTTTTTTAACCTTTTATGTTAAAGTGCTAAAGGATTATGTTATCTCTTATTTTTCTAGTTTTTAAAAAGCTTGTTATATAGTAAGCTTCACCAAGTTTAGAGTTTTTTTAGAATTTAGGAAACTGCAGTTGAATCAATTTTTTGATCTTTTTAATCTTCACAGGCGGCGGTTTATATGTTTGCAACATAACCACTCTGAAAGTAACCTACAATAGCATAAAATTATTTTGGTCTAGCCAAAACATCAGGAAAGTGTCTGCAAAATTCAACGTCTCGTACGATCCAGATAAATTTTACATTGGTGATAAAGATGGAATAACTCTGAGAAATTTGGACCAAAATAAAGAATATGAATTCCATGTCACCGTCTATATTCCTGGGGACTTAAATTATTTTCCTAGAGTTGGACCTGCGATACGACATTCAGCAAGAACAAGTAAGATCTTCACAATGTTTCCCTACTATCAGAAATAAAATAAAAAGAATTATTTCAATTTTGTATAATTTTGTTTTTGTATTGCCTCGAAAATATATATTAACCCATCTAAGGAATTTATTGAAGTTTGTAATTGTCTCATAAGTCTCAGACGTTTGTTCTAAACATCTAAAGATGATTACGTCATTTGTTGAAACATTCTGCTGGGCAGCAGGAATTGAACGGTTACGGGGCTAGAAACCGGTTCGTCTAGTTCATAGGTTCTCAGCGGAGGCGTTATCGTCCTTCGGGGGGGGGGGCGTTGAGAAGCCTTAGGGGCGGGGGGGGGGGGGGCTGACGTTCTCGGGGGCGGTTGGGGGGCGGTGAAGGGCATGTGGGCGGTACAAAAAACTGATATAATTTGAACACATCTGCTTTTTGAATCGATTAGTTTTTGGATGAAATGTGATGTAAACGCAAATGCTGCTAATTATCTGATATCCCCAAAACTAGGCCTACATAGTATTATACTAATAAGAAATAGGAATCACAATAAGTTTTCGAAAATGTAGGGATCAGTAGGCCTATCAGATAAGTAAGTATAGTCAGTACGGCCGGCTGGTCCTGTGGTTAGTTCACCGGACTTTCAACCGATAGGCCTACGTCGCGGGTTCTATCACTGCCACCAACCGATCCCTGTCGCCCTAACATCTGCTAATATTAGTAATATTTTGATCTCAGTTTTATTTATTTGTTATTTAATGTGTTTAGGACATCTCACTGTCAACTTTGCTATCCAGCCGCCAAATGACATATTTTACTATTAAAGCATAGGTCTGCATCTATATCTCAATCTCACTCCCTCTCAGTAGGACCCTATTATAAAAGTAGGCGAAGATAATTAGTCTCACTTTCTGTCTTTTTGAAATTTTCTTATATGTTAATGTCCCTAAGTAAGGTTTTATACATTAGAAAAAAAAAGGAAATACTATCGCGAAAAAAGTATTTAAAAAATGCATTAATGTGTATATGACTAAAAAGTAAACAAAAATAATTATTTAAGTAATTTTAAAACTACGTCTTAAAAGCATCGATTTTATTATAAAAGTGCACTAAAACGTCGCTGTTTTGTATGGTTTTTTTTCTTGTCTGTTTCAATATTTTCAAATTCAAAGAGAGAGGAAAAATAAAATTATAGGTGCTTATGTTATAACAATCTAAATTTTTAAAACATATTAAATTCAATCATTGTAAAGTTGATAAATGATTGCGATATATATAAAGAGAAACAAAAATATGGTTACTTATTGAAGAAAACATTTTATGTGCATGAGTGTTGCTTAAATGGCGAATAGTATTTCAAATATTTAAGTGTTATTTATATCTATTCCAAACTCCGAGTAGCTCAGAGGCCCAAAGCACACGGTGAACAATGTGAAAGCGGTGCAGGCTCATGTAAAATTGGAACAACTTGTGAGCCAGACAAAGAGGGGCAGCTTCGTTGTCTCTGTGATAAATATAATAATTACTGGAATGATAACGAAGAATGTGTATCTAGTAAGTAATTTTACGTATAGTATCGTAATATGAACTTAAGCAATAAGTTTCTATTGTGTAATAGGCTACGTTGTAA
Source organism: Anisus vortex (assembly GCA_949126835.1). Lineage (NCBI taxonomy): Eukaryota > Metazoa > Mollusca > Gastropoda > Planorbidae > Anisus > Anisus vortex. The sequence goes on from OX421497.1 coordinate 5,535,772, forward strand.
TAATTCATTAGATAATTACATGGACATAATTGTATTGCCGACTATTAGAAAAAGAAACATAGATCTACAATAAAATTAAAACTTACTGCGAAAAAAGAGAATAATATTTTTTGTACGATTTTTCTTAAAGGCTGCTCTTTCAATAGGCCCACATAAGATTATTGTGACCTACCTTTCTTTTTCTTGTTATTGGTCTGGTCTTGCATTTTGTTTAAAGTTTTGTAAACGATGTTTAGGCCCCTAGTTGTGTTTTTTTTTCTTCACTAGATCTTGTAATCTTTTCAATACCCAAACGTCAATCGGTTGAAAATCAGGATCCATTAAATAAAATATACCGGTATATTAAACAATTTTTTATGCTAGTAATGTTACAGCAGATTCTTAGAAAATAGGTCATCTTTTGTTTTCATCAGCATTTTTTTCTTCATTATTTTTTTTGAGATAAAAAAATAAGAAACATTCTTTGGCATCTTTGTGTAAGGGTGGATCAATTATAGGAGAAGGGGGTGGGGTGGGAAGCGGGGATCTAGATCTGTGAAACCTTGGCAACCGAAGACCCGAGATGACCGTTCACAACCTAAGACTTTAGCTAGCCTTTAGCACAATAAAAAAAATAGGCCTAGTAGCACAATACAATAGCATCCCATACAACACAAGCATTAATACACACTACCAATACCTAATAAAGATCAAAGAGTTTAAATAACTATAGTTATAAAAGATATAACTAACTTTTATTTTTGCTGAAATGTTCGGAAAAGGGGACGTCCATTAATTCCGTCAACAATTTTACCCCCTCTCCCCTTTTTTTCTCTCTTCAAGCTAACAACCTTTTAGACCTATGTGGGAAATTATTGAGATACAAGGCTCTACACATACATTTTAATACATTGCTTAACTTGTTTAATATATGTCAAAATGACTATAACTATATAATATAGCCTACATAGGCCTATATATTTTCCTAAAGAAATCCAAACTTCATATTTTTGGCGTCTATCATCTTACCATAGGAAAGCCAAATATTCTTCAATTGTTAAAATGGGCAATAAAGGCTGATTCAACAATTACCAATACAGCTAACCATTCGAAGCTTAACATCTCCGAAAAATAAAAATAAAAATATACAGCAGCACAACTACTTTGAAATTGTGGCACAATTAAAAAAACAAACAAAAAATGTTAAAACAAATATTTTACAGGCCTAACGTTTTTCTTTCTTTGGTCCATTTCTGTCGTCTTGAGATTGAAACTGATCTGCTGGCTTGACCTTAATAAAATGACCCCTTTGTTTTAATTTTTTTTTTATTTGAATAAAAAGGGAAAGGTTGTTGGCGTTGGTGATATAAGCTTAGTATCATATATGATGAAACTGGTAAGCTGTTGACCTACGAGTGAGTCTGTGTCATAAAAATGGCACTGTCATACAAATGCACGAATAATTTCCATTTTATTAAATGCATTTTTAAAAGTAACAATGCTGACGTCAAATTATCTCCACCCCCCCCCTTCCCGTTCCCAAACACCATACCAGGGAGATGGATAGATAGTACAGAAAGTGATATAATGTGTGATAAAGGAAAGGGTGGATAACATCTTTCGCGCGCCCAACGGAATTAAGCGTGCACTGGAACTTGGTGTTTTCTTAAATTAGTTAATTCTTTACAATTGCTAATAAAGTTTATTCATATTGAGATCATTTTTTTGATATTTTAAAATTGTCTACATTCGACAATGTTTCACACAAAAAATATTTGATTTTGTACTTTTGTTTTTCAGCTGGACAACTTAAAATATCCGATATATACTTTACAGACGTAACCGCCAGTGGCGCCACCTTGTCCTGGTCACGTGGGTCTATCAATAAGCGTTCTGCTCAATTCAAAGTAAATTATGGAACCAATGACAATCTCTACGTCAATACCAGCCAGATCACAGTCAACGACTTAAAACCTGATACAATTTACACATTTTCAATTGATGTGTACATTCCATCCGAGTTATATTATACAGAAAGAAAGGGGCCACTTGTCAACATCAAAATAAGAACTGGTACTGTTGTTCTTCTTTTAAAATCCTTGATATTAACCTCGCAAAAAATTATATCTATGTTTATGACGTGCGACCATATCTTCGGAAGGCATATTTACTATTTTCCATCCAGCTGAAACATAGTCGTGTTTCAATTGACAACATATTTTCTCAACTATAAAGGGCACATCCCTCTTAACCCACCAAAAAACGTTTTTATAAATATCTTTGGACTGCTAAATTAGATACACAAAAACCGTGTAAATAAGACAAGATACTTCCGGAAACTGATAAAACATTGGTTACGCAATCTGTTATATTTCTTGCTTGTGGTGTATTTGCCCAACTTTGATCTATACGTTACGCACAGATTGTGTAATTGTCCAGTTCATAAAATGAGCAGGTGTATTTTTGCTCATTTCATAAAATGGGCAATAGACTCTCTTGTAAAACAAAGTTTAAACAGAGGGAAATAAAAAAAACAAAATTAAAATATTATCATTTAAGAAATAGATCTAATACTAAACAAACATAGATTAGATAGTTTAACTTTTTGGTCACATTGTGAAAATATGATATTGTAAAAAAACAAAAAACTTAAGATTAATATATAACCTTGCTATCTCACACACATTTGAAACCAATGGCTCAAAATGAAAATATTTTAATTCAATAAAGTAATTACAGGTAAGAAAAAAAAATATTTTGGTTAATTTTTGTTCCATTAGGCATACACGAATAATCATAATAATAGACTTTGTGTCATTTATTAATTATGTTAACACACCTTTGAGGGAAGGGGGGGGGGCTTTCAAAATTATTGACTTTATCCTTACAATACTATTGTTTTATCTTAGCAAAACAAAAGTTGGCCTTACAACCAGCCATATAATTCTATTAACAAAACAAACTCAAATATAAAAAAAAAAATCTTTTACAATAATGCATCAGGAGACGTCCATTAATCACGTCAACAATTTTATGAAATCTCCCAACCCCCGTGAATAATTGTCAAACTTTCAGAGACCATGCCCTCTATAAAATTTTGTAAAAGAAATAAACTCCCCAGCGGGCACACCACGTCGTACTGACGGGGAAAACCGTAGTTTGCAAGCGGAAATCCCGTTTTTCGTTTAACATCCCTATTTATGGGTACTCTATTTAGGTAATCCATAGAATATGTAATATAGGCCTATAGTGCCCTTTCACTTCACACAGATTAATATCCAAGTTTAAGGATAGTCACCTGTCTAATTATGCGTAAAAAAAATATTTTAAGCGTATTTCAGATTCTTACATATTGTGACAGTTTAACCATTGCTTTAATAATAAAATACATTTGTTACAATAAATTTGAGCTTCACAATCCTTATATAACACATTCAAACATGCATGTTTAGTTCATTTCAGAGCACAGTTTTCTTTCTTTTCTGTGTAACTAATCATCGCATAAGGTTAAAACTTGGCAGTTTTCTTTATCACTATGTTTTCTTTAATCCCATGCATGATTTTGAAGATTCGTTGATAACTTGTTTTATTTTAGAATTTTCATGTGTCAATATGCTAATTTTATATGCATTTTTAGAAGAAAATTCTTATTTTTTTAAATAATAAAGCTATCAGCATAATCATGCATGGAAAGATAGACCTTAACTAAATGAAATTATCAATAAGCAGAGTAATAGATGCAATACTAACATTGCAGTCTGAATTTTAAAAGTTACAAAAAATATTCGCCTGATGGTCGAAAGTCAATATCAGTATCGGCCGAAACAAAAGCAAACCAACAGTTAACTTTTTGGTTAGACCATTTGCCTAATTTCGGCGTTGAAACCAAAAAATAAACCGAAAGGGATGGGGGGGGGGCAATGAGGCACCTTGTTACACCCTCCCAGAAACCCCCTACATTTTTTTCAAATTTGGGGATTTTAACAATATTTCTTGTTTTAGGCCTATTATTTTACTATAATTTTCATTAATCTACATAATGCATATACTTTTACGTTTCTCTATTGATATTTCGATACAATATAAGTTGTCAAAAGTCTAAGGGAAATCGGGCACCAGTTGAGAATTATCTTTCTATTTCCAACATAATTCCTTTCTGCATTATTGACCCCCCCCCCCCCTCCATTTCATCCCTACTGTCATGATCTGATATATAGTATAATAGTTTAATGTAGGGATATTAAACGAAAACAGGAATTCTGGATTTCGGTTTTAAAACCAAAAACCGGTTTTTATAGCCAAAACGGTTTTCGGTTTGTTGGGTGGAAGGTAATTATTTACTTCAAGTAGCACACAATTTTTGGGTTCTAATGGAAATATTTTCAAAAACATAATGCTAGATTCGCACAAAACAATTCTTAAAAAGTCTTGCTCACACTAATTACTGCTTTTTTTTCTAACGTTGAAAAACGTTTCCCACCCCCTTTTGTGCCCCTTCACCCTCTGAAAAGCCAGGAGCCATTTCTAAACCGATGGACACTTGCCACAACCCTGACCAATCATTGGACGAGATCTCGGAAGTTTGAAAATTACCCAGATGGAAAGTTATATAGAACTTTCTCCATTGGTTGATGTTTGGGATTGGGCCGCCATTTTAGTCAAACAAGAGAACGCAAAAATTCAGACAGTTTGGTTTTATATATACTACTTCTTCCACTTTTTAAATGTCATTCCTCTTGTGTTACCTGGATAATATTACGAGTGGAGTTACTGTGTTGTAGAGTCATACCTCTATGAGTTATTCTTAATGTGTCTTGGAAACTTCATGTTGTTGTTTTTTATTGCATTCATTTTGAAAAGTAATATTGTTAACGTTAAATTATCATGACCCCTCCCCTATTTCAATAGTTATCTAACTTGTTGATGAGAATGGTGAGAAATGGCCCACCCTATTAATTCCAAACAGCTGGACCATAATATTTAGGATGTAAATGAATGTATTTAGTACATTCTTTTTATGGTCCTTCTTCAATTTCCGTGCGGAGCGTACAATCATTGTTGGACTGGATATGTTTGAAATTTGATTTTGAACTTTCATATTTTTCGGATCAACATTAATCCTTTTTTTTGTCTTAATAATTGGTAAGTCATTTTCTTAATATATCAATGATTTAGTTATAACAATTTGATATTTTATATTATCTTTTATATCATGTAATTTTAAAAAAAAATTACATCTCACCCCTCCCCCTAGAAATGGCCTAGAATTTGTGGAGACAAATGACCATCCATTATAAAACAACTGTTTTATAGTAAATTCATTTAAATTTACAACTGGTATTGATAATAATTTAAATCAAAATTGTGAAAAATATTGTTTTTTTTTTAAAGATAGTAGTTTTAAAATTACAAATTCAATCGCCAATAATAATGAATGTAGCCCTATAGTTTATAGTAAGCATATTCAATCTATTGCTTATTAAACTATGATTATAACAACTATGAATATTGAAAAGACTTTACCAAAATGTTATTTCTAAATTTCTAATTATGAAATCGCTTTTTTTTAAGTCAATCGTCGAGATTTTGAAAGAACTCCAGATACCAGAGCATTCAACGCGGTGAAAGATATTGGACTAAAGACAGTTGATTTTTTTTATATTAATAAATGTCAGATTGATTGATGTTGTATTTTTAAAAATAAAAATGCATTTGGTTTTTTAAAAAATGTATTTTTTTTATTGTTACTATATTATGATATAATTTAATAAATGGATAGTAGTAACTCCAACACTTGATATGCTTCCAACTATAATTTGATTTTGTAATTACATAATTCTCATCTTCTTAAATCTACGAGCTCTTTTTTTATAAAGATTTTTAACATATATTTTTCCTAATATAGCTAAATTCTTATGTGGTTTATTAATAAGAATAAGTTCCTTGTTTTCAGGGCAACGTACTTCTACTTTTACTTCTGCGAGCAGTTCATTCAATATGTTAACCAGCATTAACGTAACAAGAGAAAATAACTTTTCATCTCCAAGTGGCACTACTACAGCTCTCACTTTCACCTCGTCACAAGAGGCAGAAACAGTTTCACCTACTCAAACAAATGTGTCTAGTACACAAGATTTATCAATTAAAACAGAAAAAAATGAAGATATTCATGCTGTAACAACGCCATCTTTAAATAGTTTGGAAATTTTAACAAATGACCGAGGTGAAATCATAGACTATAATATACATGGACCGCTTGCTTTAGTATTTCTGCTATATGATGACTTGAAACACTGATGATCGGAATTACCTATTCTAAATAACGTAATTGCTATACCGGAAATAAAGTTATTGATATACAGGTTCCGTTTTAATTAATCGCTATGATTTTCTCAATGAAAAATTAAAATCGAAAGTAGTACAGAGCGGAAACATTTATAGATCAGTGTTGTGTGCGCACGGAAAAAAGAAAATAAGCTCTAAAAATAGAGCAGGCGGTCCATCTTATTATAGTCATTGATATATTAATAAGCCTACAAGTATTCATTTAAAGTCGACAAAAAATGCGATTTAAAAAAATGGAACTTGTATAACAATTACTTCATTTAGAATCGGGAATTGCAAAAAACAGAAGATAATAGCATAAAAAACTAAAGCAAGCGGTCCATGTATATTATAGTCTATGGTAAAATATAGTATTTTAAACATGTATTTATCCGTATGTATTCTGTTCATTTAGGTTACCTGATCATTTTTTTGTATTGGGATTTAAACTTTGGATTGTTATATCACTAAAAATTAGTTGTAAATATTGAAACAAACGAGTAGTACACTTACAAAAAGTGCTTACTCATATTTTGATTAAATAAATGTTAATAATAAAAAGACATATGTCTTAAATGAAGTAAAATAGTTCAAATGCCTAAGTGTACCTCTATTAAAATCGGATTTTTCACAAATCCCAAAAATAGCTCAATAAAATAATCGCGTAAACTAACAAAGAATAAAACATGTATAAGGGAGATGATTTATTTTGATAGACTTTGGAAATTATACAAACACCTGGTAAACAGGTTGCTTAAGTCCTTGCTAAAATGCCTTGTATTCCTAGTGGAACGTAGGCCCTCCAAAACAGCCCTGCAGCTCACTCGATTCTGGGTTAGTAGAAATAATTGCATATATATTTTGTATACCTTCAGAAAATACAATTTACATTGCCATTGCTGTCAGTGTTGTGGCGTCGTTAGTACTTGTCCTGGCTATCATTTTATTCGTACGCAGAAGGTGAGCTAACATTATCTTTTGCATTGCATCAGGCTTAAACAGCAGAGTTGCATCTCGCCTCCACTTGTCTTTAGAAATCAGCAGCATGCGGATGCTTCCCCACCAACAACCTATCTTTAAACAATGTATCCAAAACATAAATATCTATACGGGATGTTGCCGCTCTTGTCATGCCTCGGACAGGAGCCTGATTCACTATTCAGTCAGAGAGTCTTATCTGCTGCTCTCAACAATACAGATTGAGAGCTTAGTTCATTGGTTACTATTTGGAAATGACTGAAATAGAACTGAACATAACTTTAGCCAGACAATTATATTTAGGACTGATTAGACTATAATGTTTGCCAGAGCACTATACATTTTGCCAGATCACTATCTTCATGACTGAACATAACTTTTGCTAAAGCACTATGTTCAATACTAAAAATAACTTTTGCTATAACACTATAACTTTTGCCAGATCACTTTCTTCATGACTAAACATAACTTGTTCTAGAGCACTATATTCAGGACTAAACATAACTTTTCTACAGGACTAAACATGACTTTTTCTAGAGCACTACTTTCAGGACCTCCCATGGGCAAAAAATACAACACAACAGTTGCGACTCCACTGGTGGGCCACTGCATACAAGAGGATTGTTATAACTGCTCTATCCTCAGCCACCTTTGCTTTACCCAAAAGTTAACCTTTCTTTATTTTATTTCAAACAACCATTGCTGCATCCCTATTCAATGGTATTGTAGGCCTGTATTCAGTTTCTATATAAACACCCACTCACGTTTTATGTGTGTATCTTCAGAAAACTTCAAGATGTGTGTTGCAAAAAGCCTGAAGAGCATTTATCTCAACCGGAAGACGTTTATACAGAAGTGGATGCAACCAGTGTAAGTCACGTGATTATAGCTCAAACATAATGCGCAATAGACCTATGTTGCTTTGATAAAGAAACGAAAATACAATTTGTTTACATATAAAACAAATTATCTCACTAGGTTATAAATAAATTGAAAAAAAAATTTTGGCGTAAATTATTTGTTTTTCAATAAAGAGAATGTGTTATTTATTTTCAATTAACTTAAAAATGCATAGTTCATTGAAATATTTGAAGAACTTTTTTGATTTATATGTTAGCAAGCTTGTCTTTGAATTAAATAATTTTAAAACGATATTATTTATTTGATCAAATAGTTCATGACATGTTTTTTTGGGAGGATTATTTATATATTAAAAAAAAATGTTTAACAAAAATATATAAATAAATAATAATTCGAATCCAGGAGCAGGTTAGGATTTTTTCACGGGACTTGATGGTACCCATGAGTCTACCCAGCTCTGATGGGTACCTGACACTAGTTGTGGTAAAGTAACGGCGGCTGGGCATTGTAATGGCCACGCATCCCTTCGTATGTCGTGGCCACAAAAACTGGTGAACATTGCTTCACCAGCCCTATGATGATGATATATTTAAAAACAATGAATCGCTTAAAGGCATCATGTAGTAACGGTTACTCCAGTTTATAGCCTACATAGCTCAGTGAATAGATATGGATGTTTTCAAATCTCTCTTTGTATTAAACTTAAATTTAAAATGAAATAATAGAGTTAGGATCTAGCCTTATTTGTATTTTATTACATTTTCTCTAGAAGCAAAAGGCGGACAAAAGTTCAAGAAAAATAGAAAATGTACAGTCACGCCATGAGGAAGCTGTTTCATCTCCAGAGAAGTTAACCGAAAAACCACCAATGGAAACTTACGCCTCTGAGAACAAAGTCTCCAAATATTGTCTTCCGGTTTCATCTAGCAATGACGTGAGGTAATTGCATTTCATTAACAAGTATTGTCGTATTTGGCCTAACGCAAGAAAACAAATTTAGAGACTTGAATCTACTTTCCTTTCACATTAGATTCTAGGAAAGATGGATAAGAACACATCTTTGTTTTTCTGTTGATATTGTGGCCAGAACTATTTCAGGTCATTCGTCACTTTCCTTAATAACCTTCGCCTACTATAAAGAAGTAACGCCTGGTGCTATAAAATTAATGGTGTCAGGTTTAGCCTACATAAGAAAAATAGATGAAGCCTCGATCTGACCTGCCCTGTCGAACGGCAGCGCGTTCGACTGGTGTACCGAAGGTCCTGGGTTCGAATCCTGGTGCAGGCTAGGATTTTATTTCGTATCTGGAGGATGTCCCTTAGTCTACCCAGCTCTGATGGGTACCTGACCTTAGTTGAGGTAAAGTAAAGGCGGCTGTGCATAGTGCTGGCCACACAATCACCTAGTATGCCGTGGCCACATAAATAGTTAAAAATCATAATTACTGGTGATCGCTGCGTCACCGGCCCTATGGATCAGTTTGGTCCGACGGGATACTTTATTTTTATAATTTATAGATCTGCTCTACAAACAAGTTCGTGTATAAGATTTTTGGGAGGCCATGTTTTCAGGTCCTACATCTTCAATTGTTTTGGCTTTCTTTGTTTGTTGTTTTATCAGAGTAAATCGATTGGGGGAAGTGCCATGTGTTACAGCATGATGCCGACTCGTTTTGTTATCTAAAATTGGTGTGGATGTTCGGTATATTCTGTGCGTCTCGGCGCAGTGGAACAGCTTTTGTCACTAACTATATTGAGACTTGTAAGAATACCCCTCCCCTTTCCTTCCCTTAGGCCAATGCTACCAGCGTCCAATTACGAGAAATATGTATGTTTTTTTTTATAAGTATGTGTGTTTTGCGTGTATGTATATGTGTGTTTACATTTGTGTGTACCTATCTATGCCTGTGTAGCCTATATGTTTATAAATGTGCGTGCTTATATGCAATATACAAGTGTAGTTATATTGGCGTGTATGTAAGTCTTAATTATGTGTCTCTATGTTTCTTTGTTCTGAGTACGAGACCCCAATTAAAACTATTTCTGCTGCTAATATCTCATTTCAGTATTCAGGTTCATAACGATGTATCACAAACCAAAACCTCGGACTCTGCTGTGTATTCTCATTTAACAAATTCTTCAATTCAGAGAAGCAGAGAATCAGAAAATGTATACGACGGTTAATGGAAATGGTCATTGACACTAAAGAACAACGTAGAAAAAAACAGAGTTCATTTTAAATACATTATTATGTTGTTTTGTTTATATTATATATTTTTTTCAAATCATGGTGTCAATATTTTAATTTTCTGAAGGAAATTTGAGAGTGGCTGTCTTGTGGAATTTATATGTAGGCTAAACCAGAGGCCTATGAAAACTAAGTAGGTCTAATGTCCTGAAAACAATTAATTTTGAAAGGATTCATCAATTTGGATGTAGGTCTATTAATGAGTTTTTTTAAAAAAGAACAGACAGTTATAATTTTAATGTAGAACTGTAGCATTTGTTATGTGTTAAGAAAATAAAGAGTTGGGGCTGGAGGACAGGGCGGAAATGAAATGCCTTCACCCGAGTTCCAAAGTGATAAGCAAAACACACGATGCTAAGAAGGGCTGAACAATAAATTTTAAAAAAAAATGCATTCAATTACCCTATAATGATGAAATGTGTAGGCCTACTTATTACATTATACCAAAGACTATATAATAAGATGGACCACTAATACTTGCTCTTGGCCAAGGGTCGGCAACCTTTTGCTAACAGTGTGCCAAACTAAGATTTCTAAATGATTCAGCGTGCCAAAAGCCTGAAAGTTAACCTGCACAATTATACTTTTTAAAAATTATTTTTATTGGACAATTAATTTAACTCCGTAGCAAGACCAAGGTCAAAAGCAACGGAGATTATTTGTTAAGTTATAGAGAAAATAGTTAAAGCGTTTGACATTTTATACAAAAGTAACGTGTTTGTGATTATCATCCTTTTTATTTGCATTTATATCAAATACAATATTTTATTACTAAGTGTTCACGGTAATTATTGTCTAAACATTATCATTTGTTAGTCACTCTTAGGATCTATCACCTGCCAATGTTATTTATATTTTGATCTGTTTAAATGGGATGTCCTTTAATGTGTTAGAGATAACGACAACATACTATTGATGAGCGGAATAGATACGTAGCAATCATACAAACTGGGTAGTTAAGGTAATGTTTGAAAATATACATACAAAAACCTTAGTCATATAACATTTATAAACTGTTCAAATAGTTTTTACAGTTTGATCATTTCAAAGTTATAAATTGTAAACAATTTATTCTTTTATAAAAGAAAAAAAAAGAAACATATTAGAAATATTAGCTCCAACTATTATCTCCCTTTAATTAAAAAACGTTTCCACATTTGATTCAATAGTGATGCCAAACAAGTTATGTTTTGTAATATAACAAATATTACTGACTAATTATTATTTCTTTATATAAATCCAACATTATGGTAGTTATTACAAAATTTAATTATTAGAGGATTAAAATAATTTACGTTAAATAGTTGTCAATAAACATTTCCTGCATTAATTTAATTTTATTTTATTTTATTTTTAGCATAAAAAATTTGAGAAATCACATAATATAGTGCTATATTTATTAAATTTATTATTTTAATATTTATTAAATTAATAATACAAATAAATTTGTGTAAGAATTACTAATATTTATGTTTAATTAAAGAAAATGAGCATAAAAACTCTTTTAAATGTAATTAGTCTATATCAATTAATGAGCGGTCAAGTGTAGCTGACCTCTTTGTATGCTTAAACCAGCTTTCATCTGCGATAAAATCTGTTAACAAGTGTAAGCAGGGTCGTATTTAAAATTGGTTGGGCCCTGTTCCCAGTTTTTGTGGGGGCCCCTCGTGGCCTCGCCCCTGACTTTCACATAGGCCCACCTCAGAAAATTCCGTTAATTCATGTTACATTCTGTAAAATCATAAATACTTTTTAATGTTGCACTTAGCGTGGTTGGACTAGAGCGCTTAAAATTGTAGGGGAAGAAATGAATTTTATTTTACATTTTAAACGAAAGAATTGGGATGTCACTACAAAATTATTTTTAGGATATGTGGGAGCCCCTTTTGTGTGGGGGCCCCTTTTCCGTTGGAACATGTGGAACATGCCTAAATACGCCACTGACTGAGTGGCAAAAAACTGGGTTTCTGTTTTTGAATGTTTTCTGCAGAAAGTTCGTTGGTGTGTTTGTGTTCTTTTGTTATTCCAGTCGCCATGTCTCGCTAGACAGCGAAGGTAAAGTTTTTTTTACAATTCACTTTGCTTTGGTAACAATTACCTTAGTTTCCACCCATACATAGATCTACAAACTAACAAGATGAACACAAAAAGGAGTTGTCAAATGCAGATTCCGTAATGAATAACTTTCTATTAACATAAAACCATGTTTTTACATGTCTGCTATGTAAATGGTACAGGACAAATGTAGAATTTATTAATATATTTTTGTTATTATTTATTTTTAAAAAGTAACATTGCTGACGTCAACTTTTCTTGACCTCCCCCCTCTCCCATGTCAACAATTTGTAAAACTTATTCAGACCCCCTCCTCCCCACTATTTTGTTGACGCAATTAAAGGACGTCCCCCAAATAACTTACGTCTTCAACGTGAAGCCGGCTGGTCGAGCGGGTAGTTCACCGGACTGTCAACCAAAAACCAACTGACACGTCGCGGGTTCTATCCCGGCCACCGGCGGATCCCTGTCGCCCTGCAGGAGTTTTGGGCCTGTAAACATAGCCTATTTGCGACAGCAGTGTGTTTACAGAGCGCACTGAGCATGCTCAAATAGCATGGATAGAAGCGCTATATAAGTAACCAATTTAATTTTTTAGCTCGAGTATTATTAAAAACAAAACAGTAAAAATACAGTCCCCTTCACTGCTATCTCTAAAATAGTGAATGCACTAATGAATATAAAATTTGCCCCAACTTATCCACAATAACCGATGCAAATTCGCATAGTGCCCGATCTAGATATTAAAAATCATTGTCACAATGACGTTCATTGCTGATCTATTTATATAGTTTGGCCTAAGTAGTTTTAAAAGTTAAAGCCTCTCTTTTGTGTTATCATCCAGCACATATGTTGGTATATATTCCTAAAATACGCGTTTAATAAATTTTGCACATGCAAATTCGCATAGTGCCCGATCTAGATATTAAAAATCATTGTCACAATGACGTTCATTGCTGATCTATTTATATAGTTTGGCCTAAGTAGTTGTAAAAATTACAGCCTCTCTTTTGTGTTATCAGCCAGCACATATGTTGGTATATATTCCTAAAATATGCATTTGATACATTTTGCACACATATATCTATACAATTTGTTTTTGTAAATTTATTTCTTATAGTTTTTTTTAAAATCTCATTTAGTTCAAAATCGATACATTTAAAATCACGAGTCGGATGCAGCTTTCTAATACTTAAAAACTAACATTATAGATAGGCGCCAATTTCGACACCCACCCCAACCCCACCCTTCCCCCACGCCCAGGCGCAATTTTCCATAAATTATACGCCACTGATTAACAGCTTCAAACGACACGATTCTAGCTTGCTACGTTGAGTGCGTTGTCTACAATGTTTTGGCTGGGTCCTAGTTTCCAAGGATTGTCTTTCTTTACAACTTGTGTTCTGGAGAATTATGCATGCACGTTATTTACAATCACCGCACAGCGGGTCGTCTTCTGCAATTGAAATCTAGAACAGTAAGATACTGGAATTGATCATCCTTGTCGGCCAACTTTCAACATATCGCCACCATTGCTAGTACCAGTTACTGTTATTAGTTTATTTTATTTTCACAAACATTGTGTGTTTGGGTAAATTTTTTATGCAAAATATAATAATAATAATAATAATAATGGTGCTTATATAGCGCATATCCCGTTGGTGACAGTTCTATGCGCAGACGTCAGTTACAGAATACAGACAGACAACGAAATATGTAGTAATACGCTAATTCTGCTGATAAAGAAAAACTGCATTAAACAAATATAGATCTATGTATCATATATTAAAAAAATGTTTTATTGAAGTACTGAAAAAATAATACAATAAAGTACATAAGTAAAGTTATAGAAACAACGCACAACGAAATGGACATAAAAGTACACGATACATATTTTTCGTTGAACCAAAAGCGAATTAAATAAAAATTATCTGCAATTTGTGTGCATTTAATATATTTAATATGAAATAACGACTAGGCAATATGTTATAAAATATCGGCTAGATGTAACTCATATAAAATACCGACCTTAAAGCCAACTGTTTAACTTGACATATGAACTATAGGGGAGAGCGGGGTTGGTTGTCACACTTTTTACTTTTTTAAATGCCATTTATTCAATTTTTATTCAAATGAAGCACAATTTTACACAAAGGTGTGGTGTCAATTTGCGAATATTTATGACATATTTGTTTTTCACAAAAGTGCACATATTTTGAGAAACGCTCTTTCTAAAAAGGTCACCAGAGTGTGACAATCAACCCCTCTGTGAGGGTTGGTTGTCACATAGGATGGGGTTGGTTGTCACACAATTATATCAGTTTATCTGGTATTAAAATGTGTTTTTGTATTGTTAAATCATTCACATTTGAACTTTACACCTGGGAATAATAGTCAAAACGTTTTAAAAAAACATTTTATATGAGACATTTTTCAAAAATAAATGTTTTATTTCAGTTAAACTCTTCATCTGAATCACAATTTAAACATATGAAATTCAGAACTCCTGGTGTGCATTGCTCATGTGCCCACTTCTTACATTCTACACATTGAATCCATTTTTCTTTAGGTTTGCTATTAGCAAAGGACTCACAACAGTACAAACAAAAATTGTCATCATCATCTGAAGACGTTTCAGTTTCAATGATTTTTTTAGCTTTGCCTTTTCCTTTGGCAGGATTTATTTTTGATTTCCCTTTACGACCACCTTTATCATCTTTCTTTTTAGTAGTGGGCCTAGTTTTCTCACTTGCCAGTAATGCTTTCACTGGGGAGTCAGTTGCTATTATGGATGTACGCCTCTTCCTGCTTCTGGTAGAAGTTAATCTTGGCCCAGCTTTAGGAAGTGGCCTTATCCTTTCTGGTGTGACATGATCAGGTTGTAAAGTCTGCTGAATCTCTTTTGGTGTTTCTAACACATCTAACTCTTTTGGTGTTTCTAACACATCTAACTCTTTTGGTGTTTCTAACACATCTAACTCTTTTGGTGTTTCTAACACATCTAACTCTTTTGGTGTTTCTAACACATCTAATGTTGGTTCATCAAGTACCTCAGCACCTTGATCTTGCCCTTTAGATGAGCCTGGTTGAGGGTGGGAGTTACCGGATAGAACAACATTATCAGCAGGTTGAACGGTTGTTATAGAGTTCATGACAAGAGATGATGTTTCCATAATGTTTATACGATCAGTTACACAACTGGGTGCAAACTCATCATCAGAAAAAATGTCTGGATTCAAAGGGAAAATCCCTGTTGAAGCAAAACCACTTAAAATGTTTCGTGGAGTAGCAGCCATGGGAAGAGCAATCTTCACAATTGTTGGAATGTCATATATTGACAAAGTTTTTCCAGGATGCATAAACAACCAAGAGTCAACTGCAGTGTTTATGTGTGTTTTAAGTGGGCCATATACAGACTTGTCTAATGGTTGTAGTTTATGTGTGCAATGTGGTGGAAATGTCAACATTACCACTCCATTGTCTTTAGCAAAGTCTAAACCTTCAATGCTTAGATGAGTCTTGTGGTTGTCAAGCAATAAAAGACAAGGCTTCTCTTTACTACATCTTGTGTTGACTACGAAGTGGTTTAGATATTTCATAAAGTTTGCTTCATTCATCCAGCCACTTGCATTTGAATCTCCTGCACTTCCTGGTGGAGCATCTCTAATAAAATGGTCTTTGAAGTGAACCCGAGGAAAAATAAAAAATGGGGGAATACTATTTCCAGTAGCATTTACTGTGCAAGCAAGTGTAACTAGTGCTCCTCTTTCTGCAGAAGTGATGGCCCCAATCTGCTTTGTACCCCGTCTTGCAATAACTTTATTAGGTTTTTGTACAGTTGTAACTGCTGTTTCGTCCATATTCCAAATGTCATTAGGAGAAAATGAATAACGTCCAAAGCATTGTTGTAGATTATCAAAGAATAATTTGACATTTGCTTTATTGAAACTGGAAGCTCTACTTAAACTTGTTGCTTCAGGCTGCCTAATGGAGATCAGTGGATGTCGTTTCATAAATGCAGTAAACCAATCCTTTCCTGCTTCTTTTGATTTCATCCAAGATGTAGGCATGGAAATACAATTTTTTTCTGCCAGTTGAAAAGCCAGCTTTTTTACTTCTTTAGGAGACAATCCAAAATACATTTCAGAAGCTTGCAAAAGATATGTGACCAGTTCTTTTTCAATAATGTCTGGCAGTATCTGTCGATTTTTAATATACCCAACACTAATGCTGTGTGGCTTCTCTAGTACATCAGTCATGGTTAGTTTCTTGCAATATCTTGCTAGTGTTCGATAATTTATGCCATAGTCTTTTGCTACCCCTCTGATAGATTTAGCATTCATTTTGACATCTTCAATAGCACGAAGCATAATATCTTTAGGAATGTTGCCTTTATTTGATTTTCTACAAAATTGTCGCGGCATTTCTGTAGAGAAAAAAAAACATATTTATTATGTAAAATATTTCATTTTCAATTTAAAAAAATTAATGGGGTTGGTTGACACAGTGTGACAACCATCCCCAAACAACATGTGACAAGCAACCCCATTCATGACTGATATTAATTTGATTTGATTTTACATAGATGCACACATTTTAATAGCCATGTGCTAGTTTATTTAAATTCATAATTCATTAAACTAACTAGATAATGAATATTAAAAACATCTATGTTTGTATTAAATCCGATAGAAGAAAAACTTAAAATATCAAAAATTTTACTTACCAAGGCTTAAATTGATTTTTTTTCAATAACTTTTTTTGTAAACGTCTGATCGACTTGAAATCAAATGAGCAGATACATGCTGCTTATGTTCATTAAAAAAACGATTCAAAAGTTTCGCATCTTTTCTATTCTTTTTAATATAAGCGTTGTGACAACCAACCCGCGTGACAACCAACCCCGCTCTCCCCTACTACTATACATTACTTAATACGAAGTACCTAATTTATACTATGATTTAATATGTAATACACTGCACCTTTTTTTATAAACGACAAAATAAAAAGTCCTCTACTTCAAACATTGTTAATAAAAAAAAAATTCATATAAAATATTTGTAACGAGTCTATATTTAAACAAAATATTATTATCTTTTTATTATTGGTGACATGACAAAAAGAGCACATGATATTAGGCGATGAGCTAAAACTGGGGTCGGCAACCTATGGAACGCGCGCCAAACGTGACACGCTGAGCGATTTCCAATGGCACGCGGAAGACCTCCCAAATGGTAATTTAAGTCTCTGCTGCAAGAAATTTAGTGCTATAGGAGGATGACTTTTAGGCTGTTGGCACGCTGAATGAATTGTAAATCCTACTTTGGCACACGATGCCGACCCATGAGTTAAAAGATCCATTTTGCATATAACTTTCTGTCAAGATTATGTCTTGTTCACCGACAAAGCAAGCTGTTTAAAAAGGCTGCCGCTATTCGGACCCAGGTCCCTTTAGCATGGAATGGCTATTCGGGCCCAGCTTCAGTCAGAATTCCTTAAAACTCATAAAAAGAGGAAAACAAACACAAAATATAGTTGTTTTACAATATATATTATAAGAAGTAGCACAGAAAACACCAAATCTATCCCTATCCTTTATAACCTAACCGATATTAACTATTACCTAAAATACTACAAAGCCATCCCTAACCTATATAAACTAACCGATACTAACTATTTATCACTAAGTCTATCGGGTCCGAATAGCCGCTTCGGTTTAAAAAACGAGGTTAGTGAAGTGACTCAGAAATGGCAAAATGTTAATCACGTGCGAGTTTTGTAACATTAGTAAATATAGTACACTATAGTTTCATTGTATGTATCACAAAATCAAGCTTATAACTGGATAATTAATTGAAGCGACTTTAAAAATCCCGACACTCGATGATATTCAGCAGGCTTTGAGCGAGTCCAGACACAGTCCAGTCAGTAGTTTTTTTCTCTCATAAGAGCTATTTCTCTGGAAAATTAAGCTGTTCTTACAACTTAAATCGAGTTAGAAGTGGTGAAGTAGATAAGTTGTATATTTGGAAGTGTTTTATCTACTTCATTTGACGATTTAACGAGAACATATGCCTATAAGTACTATTTCTTCTCGAGTGACATCTGGGCATGGAATGGGCTGCCTTACCAAACCCAAAAACCCAGTAACTTAATAATTTAAACACAAATAAAATACAATAATAGACCATGGATGAGCGTAGGACGCAATAATCTTCTTTATAATAGGAGCGTCTGTATTTTATAAGAACGAATACAGCTAAATTTTTGGGAAGGTAATTTCATCAGAAGAAGAAACTACAGATCTAATAGTCATTTCACTGTGGATATAGGCCTGTGGATATGTGGATAAGTAGACTAGGCCTATGCATGGAAACCGTCCACCTAAAAATGATCAATTGCATTCAGGTACTCCAACAAAAATCTATAGATTCTTAACCCTTCCAGTACCGACCTACTTCTGTCTATGCTGCCTTCAATTCTGCTCTATACGCGCCCGGGACTGTAAGGGTTAACATTTGAGCAGCCATTTCCAGGTAAAGTAGGATTATGAAAGTCTAAAAAGGAATGGAAAGTCATCTGGAGTCATTCAGCCACTCGTTTCTACTCGTATAAGTTAACAGACGTTCCTTCTAGATAGAAGATCATTACGTCCACTAGGCCCAAAACTCCTGCAGGGCGACAGGGATCCGTCGGTGGCAGGGATAGAACCCGCGACCTGTCAGTTGGTTTTGGGTTGACAGTCCGGTGATCTAACCGCTGGACCAGCCGGCTTCACTAGTTTCTAATACTCTGATAGCTCACCAGAAGGCTAGAAATGTTTTGGCCTTTGCAACTACGTTTTCGATAATTTTATATACTCTTTAGTCGGGATATAAAGTAGTCCTATGCATTTTTTGTCTTCGCCCTTATATGACAGAGCTTGTGTTGCTAGTGGATTCAAATTGTATCAATAGGTCTATATATAATTACCGTGAGTTTGTTTATATGTTTGTATATTTATATAGTTATAATATATGTATTTATATGTTTGTTCGCTAAAGTCTCCTAGGCCGTTTGACCGATCAGCAAAAAATTATTATAATATTGTTTGTTATTTTTCTTTTTCTTTCTCCTTTAACAAAACACGTTGTAATCATTGTTGTAATCATTCGTTTCTTCGTTATTTTGACGGGCATAAATCCTAGTTTCATGATGAAAAACAATGCTAGCGACAACAACAAAAAAGTTTAATATATAGAGTTATAAGAAATTCAACATAAGTTTAGTAAATAAAATGGGTGTAAATAAGAGAAGCGCTTAGTTCTATGCTATATCCAAGTATATACAAAATACAGTAAAGAGTTCGAAATATATAAACAATGAATGAAAGTGACAACTAGATCTATAGGTCGGAGAATATATAAGCAACATTTTTATATTGTATTCGACACGCTTTCATATCTGTTGGTAGAATTACTTTTTTTATGTAAAACTTAACATTACGAATAATCCTGACAAAAAATAAAATATAAATATAATGTATCTTCAATGGGCCGTATTGCTGCTGAGAGTTAACACCCTTGCCCCTTATACAAGTCAATCTTTTATGACTGACTTGTAACTTACCTTGACCTTTGCTATATCTCCAAGAACATTATTTTCAAAACCTTCATACACAAACAACAAACACCAATATTTTTTTCCTTTATTTTATTTTTATAATTTAAGACTCTAAAGCTAGCAATGTCTACTTGTAAACATTTGTCATGCAATTACGCATTGCATTTTCCAAGTTGTAAAAACGAACAAGCTCCAGGGCGGCTTTCAGGTCTGCCTGTTCATCAATGAGGCGCTGACAAGATTCCTGCATAGATTTGATGACTTTCGTAGATCTCCCAAGGCTCTGAACTAGCCCTTCAGTATCCGCCTCCACAAGTTTCTACACAAGACATCGAAAGTAAATTATTATTATTGTTTTTAAAACGAATGAGAGTAGTACGCACTAATACTTTATATGGAAGGAGTGATTGTAATATATAAGATAAGTAGTATCTTACCTGCATTCATCTTCATTCAATAATACAACACAAGCGATGTCTCCTTTGATTTTCTCAATGATTGAAGACAAATCACAGTCTGTACTACCACATTCTAATACAATTCCACTGTCGACATTGCCTGGTCCAGCAATGCGAGCGGTAAAGGGATGTTTCCCCCTAGGATCCATGGTACTAAATGATTTGCACGTTATAAAACATAAAAGGGAAGACAATTTTAGAAAGAGGAGAAGAAGTTAGTAAGGAGGTAGAGATTGAACAAGGCAGAAAGAGCGAACGCTGTTGAAATAGAGATGCTTAGAGTAACTTAAAGTTTTGTCAGAGAAAGCTCTGGAGACAGTGTAAGAAAAGGAGTCACAGAAAATGAGTACGTAAAAGATGGTACGCAGGAAAAAGAAAAGGAAAGACAGAGTGAAAGATGTGAAGTGGAATATGTGTTAGGGTTTGCTGAGCATAAATTGCTTTTAGAGAGAGCTCTAAAGAAAGAGTAAAGTATGAAATAATTGATTGAACAAGGCAGAAAGATGGAATGTGTAAATGTTAAGGTTGTGTTAACATAAAGTTTTGTTAGCGAAAAGAGACGAAGAGAGAAATAAGTGTTGACAGAGTAAGGAAAGTAAGTACTGACAATGAGACAAGTAAAAGATGGCACGCAGGAAAGAGAAAGACAGAGTGAAAGATGTGAAGTGGAAAATGTGTTAGGGTTTGCTGATCGTAACGTTTTTAGAGAGAGAGAGAGAGAGACAGAGTTTGAGAGAAGAATGAAGTAAGAGATACAGAGATTGAACAAGGCAGAAAGATGGAATGTGTAAATGTTAAGGTTGTGTTAACTTAAAGTTTTGTTAGAGGAAGAGATGGGGCGAGAAAGAGTTGGAGACAGAGAGATGGCTACTGTTAGAACGAAGTCCATGGAGTGGTGACCTAAAATGTTTGTCGAGAGTGGGAAAGCTTTTAAGAAAAAGTGTTTTTGAGCGAGAGATAGTGTGAAAGATGAAGAAGGTGAACTTAAAAAAGTTTGTCAAGAGAGATCGAGAGTTTGAAAAGTTGTACTTGAAAAGTTGTCGGGAGAGATCGACAGTTTGGGAAGGTGAGCTTTAAAAGTTTGTTGGGAGAGAGATTTTAGGAAGGTGATCTTAAAAAAGTTTGTCAAGAGAGATCGAGAGTTTGAAAAGTTGTACTTGAAAAGTTGTCGGGAGAGATCGACAGTTTGGGAAGGTGAGCTTTAAAAGTTTGTCGGGAGAGAGATTTTAGGAAGGTGATCTTAAAAAAGTTTGTCAAGAGAGAGAGATTTTGGGAAGGTGAACTTTAAAAAGTTTGTCAAGAGAAAGAGAGAGAGAGAGAGAGAGAGCTTTTGGGAAGGTGAACTTAAAAAAGTTTGTCAAGAGAGAAAGATTTTGGGAAGGTGAACTAAAAAAAGTTTGTCAAGAGAGAAAGATTTTGGGAAGGTGAACTTAAAAAAGTTTGACGGGAGAGAGAGATTTTGAAAAGTTGTACTTTAAAAAGTTTGTCAAGAGAAAGAGAGAGAGAGAGAGAGAGAGAGAGAGAGCTTTTGGGAAGGTGAACTTAAAAAAGTTGTCGGGAGAGATCGACAGTTTGGGAAGGTGAACTTAAAATGTTGTCGGGAGAGATCGACAGTTTGAGAAGGTGTCCTACAAAGTTTTTCGAGAGAGAAAGATTTTGAAAAGGTGTACTTAAAATGTTTGTCGGGAGAGATCGAAAGTTTGAGAAATTGTACTTTAAATTTTTTCGAGAAAGAGATAAGAAGTTAGTAAAAAAAAAGGCAAAGATTGAAGAAGACAAAAAAAAAGTGGGAACGTTGTTGACGGTTAGGGTTGGCGTGACCCTGGGAATGTTAGCTTTTAGATTTTCTCACGGTCAGGTAAGTGCAATAACATCTGGACAGGAAGTCGTTAACTTGGTCAGCGCCCAGCGCCCAGATAATTGATTCAACACCTGGACAGGAAACCATTACCCTGGTCGTGGGAATGTTAGCTTTTAGGTTTTCTCACGGTCAGGTAAGTGCAAAAACATCTGGACAGGAAGCCATTACCTGGCACAGCGGGCGACGGCCCGATAATGGATTCAACACCTGGACAGGAAGTCGTTACCTTGGTTAGCGCCTAGCGGGCAGCTGTTTAACACCTGCTCGTTGAATGTTTGCTTGTCAGATGGTGGTCTTTTTTTACTATTCAGCAAATTTTTATAAAATTATGTAGTCTTCCTTATTCAGTTTTGTAAAAGTGTTATGGTTTTTCGTTTAGTAAAACGGTTCTTTTTGTAATTCTTATTAGTTCTATTGAAAATAATATGTCTATAGGACATGAAAATACGCGTAGCATTGCTGTGGATTACATAAAATATCGTTTACAATGCAATGGGTATACTTGGAGAAACGATGGTCGGCATGAAAGTATTATCAACACTCCGAATTCTGTTCAAAATGCTATGAGAATACTAGGAGATGAATTTGAAGAACGATTTAAGAATAGATTTGATAACCTAATAGATGGTCTAGTCATAACTGATGACAATGCTTATGACACTTTCGCATCGATCGTTATAGAAATATTTTGTGAGGATATAAATTGGGGACGAATTGTGGTGTTGTTTGACTTTTCGGGTCAATTTGCAGCTCGGTGTTTTCAACTAAAGAAATACCACCTAGTAGATAATCTTCTAGAATGGTTAATAGTTGTTATACATCTGTCGAGTTGGCTAAATAGTCATAATAACTGGGTAAGTAATAGGTTTACAAGAGTAACAAAGACACTCTTTAAACAAAAAGCATCCTATAGAAAGTTAAATATAAAAGCGTATATTAAACTAGCTTCCATCTTCTTTTCCTTCACACAGGAAGGGTTTTTGGAATTCAAGTCGGGTAGAGGTGAGAATAAAAATGGCAGCTCTTGGCCCTCACTTAAGACAATCCTAGGCTGTGCTGCTGCAGGCATTGGGATCTTGACACTTTGTGCACTTTTCGCTCTACAAATCCTGAACACTGAGAATCGAATATTATAAAAATAAATAAACTACCAGTCATGTTGTTGTTTTATTCTCTGTTTGATGTACTTGAACGCAAATAAAAATTTAAAAAAATTAAAACTTTCTTTGTTTACTGTTTAAAAAATTATTTACATGGTTACTGCCCTTGTATGCCACGTAAATCGGACGCCATCTTACTTCCGGTTCATCAGCATGTGGAACAGTGGAGTCAACAACTTCAATACACCCCTTCCATCATCTTGTCTACAACCATAAAGTTAATTAAAAATACAAAAATTACAAATTTAATTACACGGTTACTGCCTTTGTATGCCACGTACATCGGACGCCATCTTGTTTTCCGGTATCTTTAATTAAACCACGATGATAAAATCACGTGTAACACTACACACAAATAATCACATGGAACACTCGGATCGGCCATCTTGGATCCGCCCCCTTCTGACCCGCCATATTGGACACCACTTAAAAGACTTAAGTTACTTAAATTTTAAAATGTTTAATCCTATTAAGTAAAAAATTACACGACAAAAATTTTAAGATACAACCATTTAACAAACTGACTTTTAATAGATAAAGAGACACTTATTGTACAATTATACATTCAAAAGATATAAACTATTGTAGTATAGTATTTTAGTAACTTTAAAGAACTCTCTTATTTGCATACACATACATACACATTCAAAATACGCATACACTAAAATAATGTACTTTGTGAACTCTCACAACATCTGGACTTTATATTTTGCCCTGGGGTTCTAAAAATGTTTAGTGTTTAGGCTTTTAAAACAATGATTATCAATTCAAATTTGAAATATGTATGTTTAAAAGGGAAAATTTTAAACTAGTTGAGTAAAATGTATTTACATGTATTATCAATTAAAATTGAAAGAATAATTAAAAGATACAAATGTTAACTATGTAAGTATAAAGTTTGTAAATAAAAGGGTGTCTTATTAAAGAATTTAAACAAAAAATTATATAATTTAAGCATTAATTAAAGAAATATACGCATCTTAGTAAGTAAAAAACGCGCATTACAAGATATGTATGACTTTAAAAAAATAAAATTCGTTAATTAATTTCGTTTAAAATTAAGAAATTACTAGTTTTAGTAAGTAAAAATTGTATTTACTTATCGTTTAAATTGTAAAATATATAAGTTTAAAAAAATAACAATAATGATGTTATAGTAAGTCACACATTGCATTTAACGATTAAACAATTTAAATTCTTTAAATTGAAAAGCGAAATATTTAAAAAAAACGAATACTCGAAATACAAAGAAAAAATACCCCCAAAACTAATGCAAATGATAAACAAAAAAAAACAAAAACAAAATTTCTGGGACTAGTAAGTTGTAAAGAAAAAAAACGTTTAGTGCTACTTGAATTATCTCCCATAACAGGCTTTGAAAGGGCAGTTTTCTCTCTTTTTCACACCAGGTCATTAAAATAGCTAGAACAGCACCACCAAAGAATTTCCACAACAGCTGAAAAAGTCATTAAAAGACGTGCGGTGCGCGGGTGATAAAAAATAAAAATAAACAGCTGCTCAGGTAAAATTTCGACAGCGATGTGAATAAGCGCCTCAGGGGTTCTAAAAATGTATAAGGATATATGTTTATACTTTCAAAACATTGATTATCAATTCAAATTAAAAATAATTATGTTTAAAAGAAAATTAAAAAATAGTAATTATGACTAAAAACTATAATTAGTTAATTAATTAAGAATACAACAAACCAAAAAAATACTGCCTCCAAGTAAGTAAAAGTTTAAAAAGTATATAAATTGTGGTCTATTTAGTGATAATTACGGTCTTTAGTAATTAAAAACGTTCCTTTACAAGTTAATTATGGTAATAAAAAGTATAATTAGTTAATTAGTTAAGAATAAATTAAGAACATTACAGTACCCTTGTAAGTAAAAATGTATAAAAATAAATATTTAGTGGTAATTACGGCCCCTTAGTAATTAAAAACGCCCTTTTACAAGTTAATTATGGTAAATAAAAAGTATAATTAGTTAATTAGTTAAGAATAAATTAAGAAAATTACTTTGTCCAAGTAATTAATAATCACGTTTTTAGATAATTATTTATTAAAATGTGATAATTACGGCCCCTTTGTAATTAATAAACGCCCCTTTACAAGCTAATTAGGGTTAAAAAAAATTATAATTATTTAATTAATAATGTTACGAAACGTAAATTCCCTACATTGTAATGTTAATAAACCAACTAAATCATTTAAGCGAATTGCGTTTAAACGATATAAAATATGTCTCAGCTCAAGGTTTCCCCCGGGTTTTTCCTAACCTAATGAGAGCATTATTGTTTTTTTTATTAACCTCGATAAAAACATGAACTGCCCATGCACCTACAGCGTGTCAAGGCCGTCCGGTCTCTCCTTATTTTGTTAGAGCATTATTGCTTGTTCTTAATAAAAAACAATCTGATCACGCAGTCAGCACGCAGGCTTGATTAAAATATTCGTGTCACTAGGCTGGCTGGATTTTCCAACGATTGACCCATAATATATTTCTACGCGATTCGACACTTTTAGTTTAGTTCTTGGCGTACATTCGATCTAGTAACATCAAATATTCTCCGCTCTGAGTATCGTTTCTATTTGAGTTGTATTATGGAAAATTTATTATTCTACTATTAACTACAATGCTATATGTTCATTGAGGATATTCATTACTAATTGGAATATGTGTATTTCTTGATTGTGTATATAATATTATTTGGATTCCTACTGGATTGATATTGTAAATTAAACCAAATTTATCGTTGCTTTCTACACAACTTGGTTAACGTCAATATATCAAAGTTATCTACATGTGTGTATGTGTAATATTTATTCAACTATATTAATAATCTACACTACCACTCAACATCGAGGTTCTTGCTGTATAATATGAGCCACATAAATAATTATACATGAAGTAAATCAACTGAAAACTCTAAAACTACGTTATGTGAATTGCCAGGGGATTATAAGAACCAGGAATACTCTAGACAACTACAAATAAACTTCAGAATGATATAATAAGATCTTCACTAATACAAGGATACTCACACTAACAATAACAATACTATAACTATCATTTTCATAAATTGAATGGGGGCTCTAGCCGTAATAACATTATAAATTATAATTATACTTGTGTGATATAAATAGAAGGTCTCATCCATGATTTATTATGGTGAATAAATTGCCTTGTAATAAAATGGGTTTTGCTCGTCAGTGATTTACTAACAAACGTTTAGAGGATTTACTTCAATTTCAAGAATCGTTATACTATTTACACAAACTATTTACAACTGCCGTAATACATACTCGTAACTTGGATGGATTGTGTTGGAAAATATGAACAATATACAATATACTAAAGATTGTGATTGAATTGAACATTGCTATTGAGAATCGGAAAACTTAACTATTCAGCCTGGAAAATTATCTTGTGTATTACCTTATCAAACAAAGTAACTCTAAGAAAGTATTATTTTTATGACCTTGTTGTGACAAATCTGAACTGTGTGGTGTAGTGAATTATTCAAAGGACAGAAAGTAAGTTGGACTCTTTATTGTATTATTAACAAGATTTATAGTAACTTTTAATAATAAAATGGAAGCCACAAATAATCTTACATTGGATCCAGAGATATTTGATCTAACCTCAGAACAGCTTAATAAAATGTCAATGATACAATTAAAAGAATTGGCTAAATCATTGGGCATTTCTATCACAGAAACTAGGCCATCAAAAGGTAAATTACTTCAAGAGGTAACTGAGTGTTTAAGAAAACAAGGTACACTAATTATTGAAGAAACTACTGCTAATGATAACATTAATGATGAATCAGATGATGAATTACCTTTTCCTATAACACAAAGAGTAAAGCATACAACTGGTGACTTAAGTGAAGAATGGAAATTTAAACTTGAGTTAAGAAAGATGGAATTAGAGATGGAAAGAGAAATAGCAAGAGAGAAAATAGCAAGCCAAGAAAGAATTGAGATAGCAAGGTCTCGTACGTCAAATCATTCGAATGCAAGCTCTGAAGCAGATGCAGAACTGTATAAGTTTAAGAAACATATTCCAGTTTTTGAAGATAATTCGGTGGAAGAGTTCTTCATGATTTTCGAGAGAAACGCTAGAGACTATCAATTTCCCGAGGGCAAGAAAGCTATACTTCTACGCTCAGCTCTGAACAAAGGAAAGGCACTTGATGTTGTATTAAGTCTTACTGAAGAGGAATTGTATGATTATGAACTGATCAAGAATAGAGTACTGCTAAGTTATGCACTAACACCTGAAAAATATAGAAAAGTGTTTCGTGAGTCTAAGACAGAACAGGAACAATCCCATGTTGATTTTCTAAGACAGAAAAAGAAATATTTTGAAAGATGGATTCGATCCAAAGGTGTAAACAAAGACTTTGATAAATTAGCTAATCTTATGCTAATGGAAGACTTTAACAATAACATCAGAGGTGATGTAAGAATACATTTAGCAGACAAAGGTGTAGAACAAGTAGAAAAAGCAGCAGTAATGGCAGACGAATATGTTATTATCCATTCCAGCAATAAATTTACAACAGTTGATAAATCTAAATTCCAGAATCGAGATATGAAGGTAGAAAAGAAAACCATGAATCCAAATGAATCTTATCAATCAAAGAGACATCAGCAGAGCAATGAAGGTCCAACAAATTCCAAGCCAACCTGTAGCCATTGTAAACGAATTGGACATACTAAGGAAAAGTGCTGGATATTGAATGGGAACCCGAATAAAAAGAATGTTGTCTTATCGTATGTAGCAATGCCAAAACAAAGAACTCATGCACATGTAAAGAAGGATGTTAGAACTCAAACAGAGATACCTAGTGCTAATGCAGATAACCTGACAAAACACACGTATCTAGGAAACTTGAAACCAGAAAAAGTTCCTGAAATAGAGACAATGGTTTTCAATAATTCTAATTCTAATCTGAGCTCCAAGGAGTCTATATCAGATAGAACCACCATGAGTACTAAACATACCTCTTACAAAAATAACTTGGATACAGATCTCATCGATACTGAGATACCAAGCAATTGTTTGCCATTCATTGAAGATGGTACCGTGTCATCCATAATAAATGGTGTCACTAGTGAAAAGAACATCAGAATACTCCGTGATACAGGGGCTGAGGTTTCACTACTTTTAGAGAATACTGTTCCTACGTCACAATCGACATATACAGGACAGGATCTTACTATTCAAGGTGTATCAAGGAAAAATGTACAAGTTCCTTTGCATCAAATACAGCTGAAGAGTGCGTACTTCACTGGAAATGTAGTTGTGGGTGTATACAAATCACTTCCGTTTAAAGGCGTTTCTTTAATACTGGGAAATGATATTGCTGGAGATGTGGTGCATTCCATATCCAAGAAAAAACAATACCTTAATAAAAGTGAGAGCTTTATCAAACCTATATGCATCGTCACGAGAGGTATGGCCCAACAACAAAAGTCTGTCGAAACCATGTCAAAGTCAAAAATAGAACCAGAAATTGACCTACAGGCAACTTTCCTGGCTGACATCTTGAGTGGTCCCTCAGTCAAGACTACTGAAAGTAATTTGTCACCTCGACAATTACTCCTATTAGAACAGAATAGAGATTCAGGAATTAAACACCTGAAGAAAAAGGTGATAACTGAACAGGAGGCAGAAACTAAAGGAAATGGATTTTTTCTGAAGGAGGGAATATTAATGCAAAAATGGAGAGATGTGAAATGTGATAATGACAATTGCAGAGAAGGAAGTCAGATTGTGGTACCAGCCATATATCGCAATGACATCTTACACATGGCTCATGACACACCATATGCTGGTCATCTAGGAGTGAACAAGACTTACCGTCGAATTCTTCCGTACTTCTATTGGCCTGGACTACATCGTGACGTCACAAAATACTGCAAGTCATGCAATACATGCCAGATAGTTGGTAAACCTAACCAGACTATACCGGTAGCACCTCTAAAGCCAATACCTGCCTTTGCAGAACCATTTAGCCACTTGCTAATAGACTGTGTAGGTCCTTTGCCTAAAACAAAGACAGGACACCAGTTCTTATTCACTATAATGTGCACTGCCACGAGATATCCTGAAGCTATCCCGCTACGCACCATTAACGCAGATAAGATATCTGACGCACTGATTGCATTTTGTTCAAGATACGGTCTTCCAAAGACTATACAGTCAGACCAAGGATCTAACTTTACATCAAAGCTGTTTAACCAGGTCTTAAAGAAACTAGGCATCCAACATGCAACTTCAACTGCGTACCATCCGCAAAGCCAAGGTGCCCTAGAAAGATATCATCAGACTCTGAAAACCATGCTCCGCACATACTGTTTTGAGAACACTGAAGACTGGGATCGCGGTATTCCATTCGCTCTTTTCGCGACTAGAGAAACTGTGCAGGAATCTCTTGGATTCAGTCCGTTCGAGTTAGTGTTTGGACATTCAGTTCGAGGACCTCTAAAACTGTTGCAGGAAACCTTGTTAAATTCTGATGAAGAGACTGGACTTGTAGCTTATGTGGAACAATTTAGCAATAGAATCTATCATGCTTTTAATCATGTTAACGATAATCTTTTGCAGGCTCAGAAAAGAATGAAAGGGTACTATGATGTCAAGGCCAGATCCCGATGTTTCCATCCTGGTGATAAAGTCCTCATGTTGACCCAATTGTCTGGACAACCCCTGAGTGCAAAATATACAGGACCATATCAGGTTTTAGATAAAATCAGTGATGTAACATACCTTGTAAAAACCCCTGATAGAAGGAAAACACAGAGACTGTGCCATATAAACATGCTAAAACCTTATGTTGTTAGGGAAGAACAAACTGACATTAGGCCAGTGAGTGCTATCAAAACTGTTGAAACACCCCCGCCTAAATTTAAAAAGACAATCATAGAAAGTAAACTTCAAAACACTGAAGCACTTAAAAACCTCAATGATAAACTGGCACATCTAGACTCAGGTGAACAGACTTCTATCAAGGGTTTAATCTATGATCATGTAAATTTGTTTAGTGATGTTCCTAACAAAACAACTTTGGTTACCCATGATGTAGTTTTAAAAGATGATAATGTTAAACCTGTCAAACAACATCCGTATAGGGTTAATCCCATACAACGTGAACACATCCGTAAAGAAATTGATTATATGCTGAGCAATGATATAATTACTCACAATAACAGTGATTGGTCATCCCCATGTGTGTTGGTTCCCAAATCTGATGGTTCACTACGCTTTTGTGTAGACTATAGGAAATTAAACCAAGTGACAAAAACAGATTCGTATCCCGTACCACGGATAGATGATTTAATCGATAGAGTAAGCACTGCAAACTATGTAATTAAGATTGACTTACTAACAGCTTATTTCCAAATCCCATTAACAGATAGGGCTCAGGAGGTATCAACTTTTGTTACTCCTGATGGATTATATAAGTTTAAAGTAATGCCATTCGGAATGGTCAATGCTCCAGCTAGTTTTCAAAGACTAATAAACACTATTATCCATGATATCCCACAATGCCATGCATATCTGGACGATATCGTAGTGTTCAGTAATAACTTTAATGATCATATACATCAGTTAAAACTATTATTCCAAAAACTAAAACAGGCTAATCTTACTATAAACCTAGTTAAAAGTCAATTTTGCCATGCAGAAATTGAATATTTAGGTCATGTAGTGGGTAATGGCAAAGTAAAACCAGTGAATGCCAAAGTCAAAGCTATACAGGAATTCCCTGTCCCTAAAACGCAGAAACAACTTCGAGGATTTCTGGGTATGGCCGGGTACTACAGGAAGTTTTGTAAAAACTTTTCTATTATCACTTGCCCTTTGACAAATCTCTTGAGAAAGAAAAATCAATTTAAGTGGACTCAGGAATGTGACCAAGCCTTTAATAATATAAAAGACATACTGACCAAGGCACCAGTATTAGTCTCACCTGATTATACTAAACCCTTCAGAATAACGGTAGACTCGTGTAATACAGGAATGGGCACGGTAATCTCACAAATAGGAGTTGATTCACTTGAACACCCCATTAGCTTTTGTTCAAAAAAATTTAACCCACATGAGGTAAATTATAGCACAATAGAGCAGGAATTGCTAGGACTTATCCAAGCATTGAAACATTTCAATTACTATGTAAATGGTTCTCAGTTCCCAATCGAGATATTCACTGATCACAATCCACTAGTATTTCTTTCCCGCATCAAACAAAATCAGCGCATTCTAAGATGGAGTTTGTTTATTCAAGCTTACAACTTTAAAATAACTCACTTATCTGGAAAAGATAACATCGTCGCGGACACCCTATCGCGCATGTAACAAATGTATAAGGGGATAGATAACTTCATGTATATATTCTGAGAATCCTAACTAAGAGAATTGGATCATTTAAAATATAAATGCATAAATATATGAATATATTGTGATTATTTTATGCAATATCTTATGCCTTATTTTATGCCATGAATATTTCCATTTGCTAAAACAAATATTATTATTGTTGTAGGAAAAAGAAAGAACCTAATAAGTTACTTATAAATATTATGGATTTATGAACGTAATTATCTTTATTAGTAAGATAATGAATGAACAGAAATGTACATCCTTATTTTGAAACAATCAAACTATAGTTGTGATTATGTAAAAACCAAAATAGAGTAATGTGCATACACTTCACATGCTTACACACTTAAGATTAAATTCTTACTCTTAAGTTTATTTAAATATTAATTTCATTTAAGTTGAATTAATTAATGATTGAATTGTTTAATATGATAACATTAGTTATGTTGATTTTTACCTTATAAATAAGATGATGATGTTTATAAGGAATGATATCCCAGAGAGTATAATTTTTAGAATAACGCGAACATGTGTTACGGTCTAAGGATAACTTGAGATCCTATATGATGAGGGTTTAATAGAATAAATCATTTCCCTTACTTGTCTTATTTAACGGACTACCCAGGTGGAGTCAGTTTTTTTTTGTATATTGTTTAGAACTAAAGTTAAGTGCAGGCGGTTCTAATAGAAATTGCACACTTCTATTGTTTAGTATGCAATGTTCTTTTCCTTTTGGTATGGGCGACTGTTACGAAACGTAAATTCCCTACATTGTAATGTTAATAAACCAACTAAATCATTTAAGCGAATTGCGTTTAAACGATATAAAATATTTCTCAGCTCAAGGTTTCCCCCGGGTTTTTCCTAACCTAATGAGAGCATTATTGTTTTTTTTATTAACCTCGATAAAAACATGAACTGCCCATGCACCTACAGCGTGTCAAGGCCGTCCGGTCTCTCCTTATTTTGTTAGAGCATTATTGCTTGTTCTTAATAAAAAACAATCTGATCACGCAGTCAGCACGCAGGCTTGATTAAAATATTCGTGTCACTAGGCTGGCTGGATTTTCCAACGATTGACCCATAATATATTTCTACGCGATTCGACACTTTTAGTTTAGTTCTTGGCGTACATTCGATCTAGTAACATCAAATATTCTCCGCTCTGAGTATCGTTTCTATTTGAGTTGTATTATGGAAAATTTATTATTCTACTATTAACTACAATGCTATATGTTCATTGAGGATATTCATTACTAATTGGAATATGTGTATTTCTTGATTGTGTATATAATATTATTTGGATTCCTACTGGATTGATGTTGTAAATTAAACGAAATTTATCGTTGCTTTCTACACAACTTGGTTAACGTCAATATATCAAAGTTATCTACATGTGTGTATGTGTAATATTTATTCAACTATATTAATAATCTACACTACCACTCAACATCGAGGTTCTTGCTGTATAATATGAGCCACATAAATAATTATACATGAAGTAAATCAACTGAAAACTCTAAAACTACGTTATGTGAATTGCCAGGGGATTATAAGAACCAGGAATACTCTAGACAACTACAAATAAACTTCAGAATGATATAATAAGATCTTCACTAATACAAGGATACTCACACTAACAATAACAATACTATAACTATCATTTTCATAAATTGAATGGGGGCTCTAGCCGTAATAACATTATAAATTATAATTATACTTGTGTGATATAAATAGAAGGTCTCATCCATGATTTATTATGGTGAATAAATTGCCTTGTAATAATAAAGTATACAATTAAGAAAATTAATGTACCCCAGTAAGTAAAAATATATAAATATAAATAATTGGGGATTATTTAGTGGTAATTACGTCCCCTTAGTAATTGAAAACGCCCTTTTACAAGTTAATTATGGTTATAAAAAGTATAATTAGTTAATCAGTTAAGAATAAATTAAGAAAATTACTGTGTCCAAGTAATTAATAAGGCACGTTATTAGAGAAATTATTGATTAAAATGTAATAATTAGGGCCCTTGGTAATTAATAAACGCCCCTTTACAAGCTAATTAGGGTATAACAATTAAAATTCATTAATTAATTAAGTATAAAATTAAGACAATTACTGTCTCCAAGTAATTAATAATGACCCTTACAAGACAATTATCGATTAAAAGATGCTAATTAGGGTAAAAAACACAATAAACTTATTGAAAAAAAGCCTTTTACTATTAAAAATTATTAAGAACAGTATAAAAGTAATCAATTAATCAGACCTGCCTACCCCCCACTGGACCCATGAGGAAGACAGAGGCTAGTTATGTGGGAGATTTTCCAACTGATGAGGAAGATTTAGAGCAGCGTAACAAAAATACATAATAATTAATAATTATAATTATACACAAACTATTGTGACAGAGACTATTATTAATGAAAACCAATATTACCATATTGATAAGTACTAATGTAGAGATGTTAAAGAAAAGTGATCATTGGTCTTTTTAAATTCTATTCTTTAATTATTTTGTTTATTAAAAAAGAGGGCTCTTTATTTATTTATAGGCACATTAACTATTATCTTTTTTTTTTAGGTTAGACATAGGCTAATTATGTGACTTGAAATTTTCAAAAAAATTTTTTAACAATTCTGCAATTTACCAATAGAAGGATATTAAAGACAGGATTCCATTCGTGTATCATTTATTATAATTGGATAACAATGAAATAAAGTTGTGAACTTTTAAGAGAAAAAAAAACAAAGACTCTTTGAAAGAAGAACAACTGAAGCTGATTTATCAGGGTTAAAATTATCTATGTTACCTCCCTTGCTTACCAACTTCTTAATACATTTTAATTAATTAGTTAGAAGCTTTTAGCATCCCTATTATAATATAAAATGTACAATTTTAGTTAGTTAAGATGTTTATCTACAAAACAGAAATGTTTTGTACCCGAAGTTAATTAATTTACTGCTAAACACTATGTGTAAATTCAGTGGCGTAAAACCTGTAAACCCCAAGGGTAAACTAAGAAGGGTATATAAGAGCTTGGTACCCAACTGCTTGACAATCCAATCTAGTGCTAATTGATCAACTGGTAAAATAGGAGGTGTGCTGTGCACACTTTTGGGTTAGGCCAGAATAAGAGTGGTAGGCTAGGTCGTCAAACACAAAGGCAGACAAGAGAGGCTTACCTTAATTAACACATAGGAGGGGTGGGGATGTTAACTAGAAAAGTGGGGGAGACAAGATAGGCTTTCTTTAATAATGAGGATGTTTACAAAAAAAAAAAAGCGGAATTATTAGTACAGGATATTTAGAGACGTGGGTTGGAAAAAGAAAAAAATTGGCCAGCTAAATTACTCATAAACTGAAACACCGAAACTTCGAACAAAAATACGGGAGAATTTTAAAGGTGTGCGTAAAAGCGGAAAACATGGTTCAAATGCGTAGAACTCCCGCACAATGCGGGAGAGTAGGCAGGTCTGATTAATTAATATTATGAAAGAATTATAAAATTTTAGAACCGCTGAACCTTATAAAGACCATTATAAAACAATGGGAAAAATAATATGACATGTGTCAATCATTGTAAGACAATGGGAAAAATTTTTTAGAACCGCTGACAAAATGTATTATCCTTAATTAAAAACCCTCGTATAACAACACGACAAGACGCCATCTTGGTTCAACTGAGGCGTGGGGTCAACTGAGGAGTGGGGTCAACTGAGGAGTGGGGTCAACTGAGGCGTGGGGTCAACTGAGGAGCGGGGTAAAAGGTCACTAGGTCAAAAGGACACTTCCGGGTCAAAAGGTCAAAAGGTCACTAGGTCAAGGCAAGTCGTGTAACAACACGACAAGACGCCATCTTGGATGACGTCACTTCGGGTACAACGACTTCCGGGGTCAAAGGTCACTTCCGGGTCAAAGGTCACGGCCAGGTCAAAGGTCAACTGATGCGTACACCTCGAGGCGTACGCCTCAAATGCGACTCGAAAAGACCCTACTATACTACTAAGGTTTATATCCAATAATTTCTGCACTCCATTTTCATTTATCTTGTATGCTAATGTCATTGTAATTTTCTTGTCGTCTCACAATTTGAACTTCCAATCTCATAATCTTTGGAAGCTACCAACACAGCTTCAGTCATGAAAGCCAATGTACTTTTTTGGTAAACGGATGAAACGGAATTTTTTTTTCTTCTCATTATCGCTTTGGTTTGTCTGAGGTGAAAATACGAATAATTGTGACCTTTTCTACTGTGTGGCTGACATCTGTGGTACAGTCGAGAAAAAGCTAAATCTATATACTGCTGACTTGACTTCTTGTGCAAAGTAATATTTGTGTAATTCATTCCGAATGAAGTTATTTAACCGAGAAGATGTGCGTACTTTTAAGTGAACTCTCACAGAGAGTTCTTCCATCACCAGAAGATCATAGAGGGGCGGAAACTCAATGCATTTAAATTTGTTTTCCATTCCCAGGGGTGGGTAGTTTTTGATCAATGGAAAGCTAACGTAAACCCAAAAGTAAAACTCGAAAATATTAACAGAATGGCTTTAAAGTAAAGCTAAGCTAAGATAGCTGACATATTTCTACAGTCCTTTCTCTGGAATGTTCACCTGTTTTGTTTAACAGATGATACACTGATCCGATCATATACTCATTAAAATTGAATTTATAGTTGGACTCATGGAACATAAAATATGTTTACTATTTAGCCATTAATATTTATAAAAAAAAAATAAAAAAAATAAAATACAATTTAACTAAGACAACAAAACAAATATCTTGATCATTTTTGACATTTAGTTATAAAGTTATTTTATGATGATTTAAAAAAGTTTGAGTACTTTTCGCATCCACAAATTTTAATTTGCACCTGAATTTTGGAAAAAGGGTGCAATCATCATGCATAACGTAACTTCAAGGAGGGAGACTCTATTTACCTACAATTATTATTGTTAGTGTAGTTTAACCTAGTTTTTTTAAAATTCCACACTAGACCTAACAGCCCGGTGTTTTACAAAATATACCGGAAAATTTTAGTAGCTCGTGGGACAGACCTACGTAAAGTAGATTGTGGCATTTTATTTTCACAATGTCTCCTGGCAATAGCGTCTTCAGAACTTTCTTGTTGTACTCTAGGGCTGGGAGAGATTCACCTCCAGTCTCATTGATCCATTCACTAAAAGGAAGGAATATACATACATATTTGCAATGTATTTTATCTCTTCTTATCTTATTATATACAAGCTAAATTACCCGGCGTTGCCTGGGGGAATATTATATGGGCCTCTATAGATCTAGAGATCTAATAATTTTAAAAAATATTAAATTATTATTTTATTTATTAAATTTGTAATCGAGTTAAAAGAAAAGGCAAGTCTTTTTATGTAACTAACAGCTAAATTGCCCGACGGTGCATGTGGAAAAAAAATACATAGGACATAGGCTTATAGCTACAGATAAACAAAAAGAATCAACTACAATTACAATGAACAGAAAGATAGAATAATTTTACAATCATTTATTCACTGAAAACATTTAAGAAAGTAATTTAAAATAAATATTGTAATCGGGATAAAAAAGCATGTCTTTTTTTTTTTTTTTTAAAGTTAGGACTATCCCTGTGGATGATAATCAAACACCCGTCTCCCGCGACAGTTAATGCCTGACACTTAATCCCCTGACAGATAGTCCCATTGACACTTAATCACTCCCACTGACATGTAAACTAAGAACAAATAAAACAAATGTATTTAAACAGTAGGCCTACATTTAGATTTATTACACAGTACATTTAACACAATTTAATAAAAGGTAATCAGAAGTTAAATGTAAAGTGAAATAGAGAACTATACATTAAAAAAGTTAAATGTATGACAAGTAAACAATGGTACGCAGATAGACCAGAATTTCGCTCGAAGAGTAACGTTCCACAGCATTTTTGACACGCGTCTACTGCGTCTGGTATCTCTTAGGGACAGACGGCTGCGAATTAGCGATTCCCTGCAGAAAAAGACGTTCTTTGCATCTGAATGCCTCTCTCGTGATTTACTTTGCAAGAGGCAGACCAGCAGGTGCGGGTCCTAATTTGACAATCATCTGGGTCAGGATTTTTCGCCGGTAACAAAGGGAGGCGATCGGATCGAGTCGCAGGGCTTAAATCTGTCAAGGTGTGTTATAAAAACAATCCCATTCCGTCCCACTATGCGCGTGAGATCAAAGAGCAAATTGGCGCCATAATTAGGTGGAGAAAGGGGAAGGGGGGAAAGTAGGGGCGGCAAGTGGTGGAACAAGTCATGGTCACTTGAACATTACGCATGGGGGTTTCCCTTAAGCCTTAAGAGGCTAAAATAAGGAAACTAATTTTGTTACTAATTATTATTTCTACCAATTAGTGAGCACTTTGTGACAGCTAGTTGTCCAAATACATTTGTTTTATTTCTTCTTAGTTTACATGTCCGCGGGAGGGATTAAGTGTCAGTGGGATTAAGTGTCAGTGGGATTAAGTGTCAATGGGGCTATCTGTCGTGAGATTTAGTGTCAGGCATTAACTGTCGTGGGATTAAGTATCACCAAACCTCTCTCGCATGCGTCTAAAATATTTAGATTTTTTTTACTGAAAACTTTTTAGGAAAGCTTGGAGTCCTAAAATTATTTACAATCTTTAAAAAAAAGTAATATTAGTTGACATTTTTTTTTAAATGTAGAAAAAGAAAGCTAACAGTTGGCAATTGAGCCCAGGTCGCCCGCATGGCAGTTGGGTACATTACCACTCAGCTAAGAAAGACACCTGCCGAAAGCGAGATCGCAAAAGTAAAATATGAGACAATAAGGTCACGTGTCTTTAAATTAACCAATGGGGGTCGGAGTCCACACACAGTCTACGTTATATATAGAGAGATTACAAATGCTCCTTCAATAAAGAAGATTACTGCATCCACCGCTATTCTTATCTTATATATTACAGACGTTTCGTCACCATTCGCCTTTACTTTGGCCATCATGCGCTGTGAAATTGTCTGACGATGTCAATTAAGTAGAATAATATACAAAAAAAAATAGAACAAACCTAAGCTTTGGGTACTAAGCTTTAGGTAAACTTATCTACACGCAAAAATATACAGTAGGTCCTACTTTTATGAGTTCTCAATAACAAACTTACACTTCGCTGGACTTGTAACAATCTGAATCCCCACAGGCAGACTGAAAGGAAACGGCTGAACCTTCCTCCATATCATTTTCTTTCTCGGCAAAGTAATTTCTGGAATTTTCATCCAGTGGATAAAGCTTATTCTGATCTCCTTTAAATGAAAAAAACAACAAAAACATTACATATTGTACAGAAAACGAACTGAAGCAGACGAAAGAAATGTGGCCATGTTTTTTTTAAAATGAAGATAAGTTCTAAACAAAACTAGAGTAGGCCAAATATTCATGCATCGGCGTAGCCACGGAGAGGGGAGGCATGAGGGAATTTAAACAATATTCATTTCTCGGTATCTAAAAAAAACACAACTTTATTTAATAAATCTACTTTTTTACGTTTAAGTTATCGATAAACTATAAATATATTGATTTTAAATAGTTTAGAAAAATGCGCACGCTCTCCCATTAGCATTATTTTCCCCTCCCCACTATTTACACCCCCCCCCCTTCTCCTAATTTGAAATCCTGGATACACCACTGATTATATTAAAAGGGTTTACCTCCGAAGATGTAATACTTGTTTCCTTCTGGCTTTTCAACTTTAAGTATGTCTCCGCGGCGTAAAGTTTTCAATGTGTTAAGGTTTGGCTTGTTGTTTGATAAACCCATACTTTCACACAGAGTAACACTTAAAAAACAAAAATGGCAACAATTCTTAATGTTCATAAGTATTTTTAACAAGAAAACCATAAAAACGAAGTTTTTATTATACTCCCTTTATTTGCAAACTAAGTTTACCATCATGTAATTAAATAATTGATTGACTGCTGCAAATGAAACGTACAGAAAAATATCTGTG
Source organism: Anisus vortex (assembly GCA_949126835.1). Taxonomy (NCBI): domain Eukaryota; kingdom Metazoa; phylum Mollusca; class Gastropoda; family Planorbidae; genus Anisus; species Anisus vortex. The sequence goes on from OX421497.1 coordinate 5,575,712, forward strand.
TCGCAAATCTCAAAAATCTCTCCTTACTCCGTATGAATTGTTCTAAAAATAATCTTAGCGCATATTTTTTTTTTCTAGCTTTGCGCCGAAAAACTATAAAAAGTTGCACAGGCATTTTTAAAGTGAAACCAAAATTTTTCTTATACTTTCCTTTTAAGAAATGAATATTGTCAAAAGTGTAGTATTATTAAGTTGTTTTAACTGAAAATTTTATAGAATGTATTGTTAGTTGCCACAAGTCTGCTGTCCAAATTTCAGCTCGATTGCACGACGGGAAGTGGTCGAAACATCGATGCAAAGTTTTCCAAGCAATCAAGCAACCAAGCAAGCAGGCAGTACAAGTTAAAATAAAGGGAGTAAAAAATGACAACAATTCTTAAGGTTATTGGGTATTTAAAAAAATGACAAGTCAAAATTAACAGCATTGTAACATTCTAACTAGAAGCCGACCAAAATCAAATTTAGGGTTTTGGCCGAAAACGAATCCATAACCGAAAATCATAAATTGACCGAAAGTTTAACTAAACCTTCGACCGAAACTGAAAGATAACCCGAACAAAAGATTTTAAAAGACTGCACAGTAATCCCACACTCCATTTTTCGACATTCTTTGGGGTGATTAAATAATCCGTTTATTGTTAATTTCAATTTTCTACTTCACATAGATTAATTCGCAACAGTTTAACTAAATGAAATTATGCATAGGCACAGTAATAGATTCAGCTCTAGCGTTGCAATCTGAATTTTGAAAGTTAAAATACACGTTCGGCTGATGACCAAAAATCAATATAAGTTTCGGCCGAAACCGAAAGCAAACCAAAAGTTAAATTTTGGGCTTCGGCCGAAACCGAGATTACGCCGAAAGAGGTTATTTGCCTACTTTCGCCGCCGAAACCGAATTTCGATCGGACTCTAATTCTAACATTCGGGGGCAGCAGAAAGTTAAAAACATCATCAAATCTCTATCGGAAAATCTTGTTAATTAGACTGCATACCAACCAAGCTACTAAAAGAGATACTAGATATCGTTTTCCCGTGATAACAAAGAAAATAAATGCATCACTGGAACAAGTAACTTTTACAACATGCTGGAAAACTGCAATCATCCGACAACAGATTAAGAAAGCTGGGCTAGACCTAATCTCCAACAACTGTAGATCTGTAAGAGCAACATGCCGTTCCTTTCAAAATTTTTTGAAAAGACAGCTCTCCTTGATCTAGTGGAGCACTGCAATAAAAATGATCTAATTCTGCATTATCAATCAGCATACAGACTACACGATAGTTGGGAAATTGATCTGGTCAAATTAATGCAGTTACCTATTATGGGCAATGGGATGTCAGAAGGTAACTGCATTGATGATAATGGACCTAAGTGCAGCTTTCGATACAGTAGATCATGACATTTTAGTATCTGTAACTATTAGAAGCTAAATTCGGTATTGAAGGACAAGTTCTAAACTGGTTTGAAAGCTACCCAAGGCAAAGATGTTGCAAAGGTTATTTTTGGAGTAGCCTACTCTGAACCAAAACAATTGGCTTTTTCAGTCACACAGGGTTCGTGCGCTGGTCCAGTACTATATCTTCTATATTAAATCTAAGCTTATACGCTTACACAATGCAAAAAAGAAATCCCAGAAAAAAAATAGATCTACATGAATATGCCGTCGATCACGCCTTAAAGATACTACGCAAACTGTCTGTACATAAGACTGTCAGAGTGTCAACTTAAAGAAACTCAACAACCTGTCTAAAGACATTGCATTGGCTACCTATAACACTTAGGATAAAACTCAAAGTTCTGACTATGCTCTATAAAAGTCTTCATAGTAATCTCCTCTGTACACGAGATCCATGGTTGAGCTACACACATCAGAGAAAACAGGACTGCGTTCAAACAAAATTCATCAACAACTCAAGATACCAAAAGTCAAAAGAAAAACATTTGCAGCTCGCTCATATAGCGTCGTAGTACCTCTGAGGTGGAATGAACTTCCGAACACAATTAAAACAAGCAGATAATATAAAACAAACTTAGAAACATACTTATTCGATTTATTTTAGTAATATAAGGTAAATGTAAAGCAAATTCTAATTGTTATTATTAGCAATATATAATGATATAATTTGTAATGTTGTAATTTAAAAAGCATTAATACATGGACAAATTGAATTGTCAAACTGAAAGTTCATAATTATAGCAAAGGGTTAATTTCATTTTGCATGAAGGCCAACATGGCGGTAGTTAACATGGGTCATTGATATAGAGACCTTGTACAAAAAGCCCTAAAGGTTACATAGCAATATTTACACTAGGCTAACATGTAAACGAAAACATAATTGCACATTTTCAATGAATGAATTACGGTCTCCGCTGTTGACTCTGTTCGTCATGGTTTCAATAACGTCAATAATTTGTTTCAATGTGCCTCGACGCGATGCCCGATAAGTGATCAATGTATAGATCAATGAGAGCCGTCTATTGGTTAATCCATTAATGAAAGCAATGTAACGGGTCTATATAGATCATAGGTTCTCAACGGGGGCGATATCGCCCCCCGGTGGGCGGTGAGAAGCTTTAGGGGGGCACTGACGTTCCCGGGGGCGATTGGGGGGCGGTGAAGGGCAAGTGGGCGGTACAAACGTAGGCCTACCTGATATATTTTAACACCTCAGCTATTTGAATCGATTAGTTTTTGGAGGATGAAATGTGATGTAAACGCAAGTGCCGCTAAATATCTGATATCGCCCAACAGTATGCATACATATTATTATATTAATAAGAAATGGGAATCGCAGCGACTTTTCGATGAAGTAGGGGTCTGTTTTGGCAAATATAGTGTGCGTCCGGCTGGTCCTGTGGTTGGTTCACCGGACTGTCAACCCTGCTGACCTATCACTGTCGCCCTATCATAATTATGCTAATATCAATGATAATTTCATCTCAGTTTTACCGAGGTATCCTTATTTATTTATATTTTTTTATTTATTTATTAATTTTTTTTTTTATTTTATCTTCATCTCAATCAACCTGAGAATTTTCGCATTAGTACTTTTTTTTTTTCCAAATGTATCCTTTATGTGTTTTGGGTATCTTTACTTATGTGTCACCAATGTTGAGCGGTAGAGATAAGTTGTAATCATACAAACTGGGTAAATATTGTAATGCTTGAAAATATACATATAAATTCTTTAGTCACATAATATTTATATAATTTTCAAATACATTTTACAGTTTGATTATTGCCAATTTGTAATTGTAAACCATTAATTTTTTATAAAAGAAAAAAAAAACAGAAATATTAGCTCAAATAAAACGGGCTAATTATCTCCCTTCAACTAAAAAAACAATTTTCACATTTGATTCAATAGTGATGCCGAACAAGTTCTGTTTTGTAATATAACAAATATTACTAATTATTAAACCTAAGGCTTTTGCAACCAAAATTGAAACTAAAATAGACAAATTGCTAGCAACACACCAGGCAAACGACTCACATTTATATTGATGTTTTTAAACCTTTTGTTAATGCAATTTTTTTTTTTTCCTTGTCAGTTTTTTTTGTTTTAATTATTTTTTTAAGATAATTAATTACGCAAAAAAGTATAGTCCGCCTAAAAAAAATGCGGAAACTATAGTCCAGATGGGCGGAAGGGGGGGGGGAGTGGGCGCTAAAAGAAAGTTGGGGGGGGGCGGTGAGCGGAAAAAAAAATGTCAAAGGGGGCGGTGAGCCGAAAAAGGTTGAGAACCTATGATATAGATAGTGCTGCATATACTATATTTACAATTTAAGGGGACTCGACCCAAGCTCCAGAACTTTCCTTCCTTTTTTCTTTCAAAACCGGGGATTTAAAAAATAAAATTCACTTTTCAAAATTTATCTCTTGGCTTATTTTTTTTTAAGTTATACAATCATTCTAAAAACGGCTCTATGGAGCTAACATACTAGTCAATTTCGTTAGGATTTACATTAATATATTGGTTAAATTTCTTTTTTTTACTAAACAGCATTTAGTATTTATTTTAATATTTGTTGTGGCCATTTATACTGTTCTAAATTGTGATTACTTTGGCTTTCCATAGTTATGTTTTGACCAACCATATGTTGTGTCAGTGACAATTTATTTATAATTATAATTTTGAGGATAATACTACGACGTTTTGTCTCATACACAATGTTTCAGAAAATGAGAGTTTGAAACTGTGAACTATTCCATCAATTTAATTTATATGTTTCATCTTGTGTTAATTGGATAAAAGCTGATTTGTTTAAATAGCTTAGTGTGAAATTCTACACCAGTTCAGAGTTTCCTTGCAGTTTTCCCGATACCAAGTATTACTCTCCCTCCCCTCACTTTATACCATTGGCTTCCTTCATCTCCCACTATTGCCCATTCTGGGCACTGTTTTCGCCCCTTCTTCACCCCACCCCACCTGGAAATCGTAGCTACGCCCCTGATAGTCTACACCGTAAAGTACCCGTCGGACCCAATTGATCATAGGGCCTTGAAGCGGCGTTCACCAGTTTCTGTGGCCACGGCATACTATGGGATGTGTGGCCAGCACAATGCACATCCGCCTTTACTTTACTCCAACAAAAGTCAAGTTAGGACCCAGTTAGGGCCATCTGAGCTGCGTAGTAGACTCAGGGACACCCTCTAGGATTCTAACCCAGGACATTTGGTACGCCAGTCGAACGCGGTGCCGCTTGGCCATACTATTGAAATAGGGGCCTAATTATTGTTACTATTATTAGATTTGTGTTCATCATTCTCGAGCAGCACCAACGTGTGGCTCGTGGGTCAAAACCACTTCAACGTTTAGCGAATAATTATTCAATTAAATACAACTCACTGTTTGGCGTTATTGAAACTTTTAGACGCTTTGAACGAATTCAACAATGCGAAAAAGAATGAACTTACGTTAACTAAGACAAGTGTTTCCATCATCCAAGCTAGAAATGTAACCAAGGAATGTAGCCATCATAATCAGAGCAAGGACAACTAATGCCTAATTCTCAATGCAATAATTGTTCAACAACTAATACAAGGTTATACATATTATTACATTATTAATACCACTTTTTCCTAAAATATTGTTTACTAGAAGATAATTTTTGTTATAAAATAATTAAATATAATGTGTAGCCTACTCACCAGCCACAGTTTGGAGGAATCAGCGGTTGCTAAGCAAAATATTTATTGTAGCTGCAGCATCGGATAACCTTGAGATGTGACGTCATAGACCTGCATCGAGGCCAACGGTTTTTCCCCCATATGAAATACTCATGTGATTTATATTGTTAATCGATAAAACACGTCAATTATTGAAGAATCAATGATGAAAGTTATTTGCGGGTTTTCCCGTTCAGGGAAAGTTAAAAGTCCGTATGAAAAGAAAAAGTCTATGTAAAATACCTTAAATAAAGTAAAACCTAACGAATTAATTTAAATTTAAACGAAAATATATTACACTAAACGTAGCATATGTTACGATTTCATAGTGTTCCAGCATTTGCTTTTATACAATCAGTAGTAACTATGAAATACGTCTACTTACGAATTACAACAGATAAATGTTAATATAAAAACGAACACAAAATGATTCTAGAATTTAATAGAGTAAACAGAATAACTGTGATTCCGGCTGTTCAAACTGCATGGATAATAGCATGGATTGGAGCCAGAGCCTTTACAAGCTTATGTAGCGCCTAAGTGCAGAAGTTTCAGCGCCGCCCCCTTGCATACTGTAACTGCTTGTTTAGTGCTATATTTGCTATATTTAGACTTCATTTGCCGCCCCCATGGAAGTGTCGCCCCCGGGCATATGCCCCTCTCTGCCACCACCCATATGAGGGCACTGATTGAAGAGCAATATAAATGTCCATTCTTATTTTTATTAATGGAAAAATGCTGAAAAAATTTCTGTTTATCTTAAACGTAGCCATGATTTAAAGTAGGGATGTTAAATGAAAACCGGAATACCGGATTCCGATTTTGAATCTGAAAACCGGTTTTGATTTTCAAAACCGGATTTCGGTTTGTTGGTTGAAAGTTGGAAGTTATAATCATTATTTCAAGTGTAAGACCCTTTTTTTTGGTTCTAATTGAAATATTTTTAATAAATAATGTTGGAGTCGCACAAAACAATTCCTGAAATGCCTTGCTAACACTATTTACCGGTAGTCTTTGATATTGTGTTTACAAATACCAACTATGGCTTGCGATAAAAACAACATCAAACCGATTATTAAGTTACATCTTTTACAAACTAGCCCTTCCCTGTGACCCTGAACAATTCGGCTAGACACCGCGTCTGTGCTTTATTATTAACGGCACTATTAACCCTTCGCGTAGGCCTACTGACCTACTTCTATCTATGCTCCTTCAGTTCCGCTATATACGCGCCCGGGACTGTAAGGGTTAAATGCACATTCTTTTGATTTGTGCTACGCGAAACCTTTCAATACATTATTTTACAAGTTACCATATATGCCTCTTCAAATGGTTCTTAATATTATGGTCAACGATAATCGGTAATTTGATTATCACTATTGAAAAATTGAAATCTATTACCGGTTTTAATCAATTAGCCCAGATTTTTTTAGTTTTAAAGAATTTTATGGTAAAGAGTACAAAATCATATTGTATTCACACAAATCAACCCACTGAATGCCCTGCAAACGCTAATTAAGTTTGCAGTAAGTTTATTATTCAAATATACCTACAAAACTAAGCACATTTGGCTTCCGGTTTTTATATAACCGAAAACGGGTTTTGTAAAAAAAAAAAAAAAGGTTTTAACATCCCTAATTTAAAGTCCTCGAAGGCCCCTGGTACGTACTATCACATAAGTATTCGAGCAAAGAAAGAAATAATTTAAAACATAGATTTAAACAAATATAACTACAAAAACACTTTCCTTATCCCTTATGCGAGAACAAATGCATATAAGTACTAAAAGTAGCCTACTCTTTCTTCCCGAGTGGCATTTGAGCATGGAATGGGTTGCGTGCAGCAGACAAGGAAAACCAGTAACTTAACATCATTTAAAACATTAATAAAAATGCAAGACTAGACTCCGACCACGGATGAGCGTAGGACGCAATAATCTACTTTATAGACGGAGCGTTTATAATTCCCAATCTTCACTTTGCTCAAACCAATTTATTAAGAAGGCGCAATCCATTATGTTTATAGATCAGTGGTATATCCACTTCAGAACCCAATAGATATAAATATAATCGAATTTCAAGACTAAAACGACTATGGTGAACACTGTTAAAAAATCGATCGGCTTAAGGTAATTCTTAGAGTAGGGACACATTCAATCTAAGCTGCTTTGAAATGACTGTTTATCTAACTACCGGTACTTGAAATTCAGATTATATTAACTACCGGTAATAATATTTAAAAGCTTTCAATGGTTTCATTAATTAAACAGTAGGCCTAATGTAATCTCTACAGTTAGGCTATTATCCTCGAGATTTCAGTGCCGTAAAATGGTGTGATTTCGCCTTATTAACATATTTTGTGAATGCGTGAATTTATAGAGTTGTTCCCCCTCTATTTTTAACTCCCTTTTTGAACAAGAATGTTGGCAGAATTTTACTACTTTTTTTTTTAATTTTTTTTTTAAATTCTAAAATGATCCGATTGTTAGGCCTATTTAAATTTTATTTTGGACTTTAACTTTTTACTGTTTTGATAAGACTACTTTACACAATTAATAGAGACCAAAAATGTTCAAAATATTGATAATGTAGCCTGAAAGTCAAATAAATATTTTGTTTTAATGTTTTAATTTCAAAACCCGAGGCAAAGTCCCCCCCCCCCCCATTAAACTTGACCTTGTTTTCCTAGTTTAGATCATTAAGGCAATAAATTACCAAAGAAGCCTGGCTGATAGTATAGTATGTGAAAAAATTCCTGAAAAAATTCCTGAAGTCTTTGTGGAAAATGTAAAACATTATCCATATATTTAAAATACCATATCATTACATTTTATGAATAAATACATTTTCATTGATTTTCAATTATGTGACAAATTATAAAGCTTAGGAAATTAATTCATTTCAATTAATTTGTGTCTTTTTAAACGAATAAGAGTCAAATAATTTTTTTAACAGCATTCATAATAACGGGTAAATAGAAAAGATTTTTTACTGCTTGTCTGCATTCACCTTTACAGTATTTACAGCACGTGTCAATGCATTTAATGAGTTTCACAAATTTAGCTAGAATTGTACCAGGATTAGTTTTTTTAATAAGAAATTTGGGCCCCTAAACATTGCTTTTCTTGAACTGGACTTTGTTGTAAATTAATATTTTGTATTTATAAGACACGATAGCTGTGAAAATGTAATTGTAGAAATATACAGTAGATCTACCTGCTCTGTAATGACTAACAACAAGCAAAATAAATCCTATTATTTAAATATACAAGATACAACCTACTGCAATTGATGCACATTAGTACTAATTACCTTTCTAATAAGAAATGAATTATCAGTGTTACAGCAATAACATAATTTATTATCAAAGGAGTTCTTGAACATAATACTCTTTATTCAAACTTTAATTTTATTTTGCTCCTTTACGTACTTATGTGCTTTGTGTTATTAGTTAAATGCAAATTTAAACTATTGCAGTAGTTTGTTTTGAAACAGTTTGTCACCAGTGTTCTATGATAGATTGTGTTAGGTCTAGATGCAGAGAACTTTTTTGTGTAAGCCTGACACAACTTTATAAACAGCATACAAATTAAATTGGGCATATTGATGACTCCACAATCCACAATTGCTATTTGAACTGAAATGCTGTACACAACAGGTAATGAGCAAATTGACCAAATTAATTGAATGGGAACATTTTAATGTGTACATTATTTTATATATAAACATCTGAAAACATACTGATAGCAGTTTAATAACAAGACACATTCATTGATGTCTATCTACAATATAACCTTCTCATTCAGGTGTGAAATATCTCATTAAGTCCAATGAAATATCCGGGGAAAGAAAAACAAAACACAATATTTACACTTCCTCCATGTCGTCTCCAGCCGTCACTTCAGACAGATCGACACTGTCATGCAGCACAACGTACTCCCTTGTGCTGAAGCCGAACTTAACAACGTCTTTCTCCCTGAGCTCGTAGTAGCGCCTGGGCTCAATTTTCTCATTGTTCAAGAAAGTTCCGTTGGCCGACTCGAGGTCTATGATGTACGGCCTGACTCGCCTCCCGGGTGTTCCATCGGGGCGAGTGTAGGGCATGGCTCGAAACTGAAGGACCGCCTGCTGCTTTGAGCAGGAAGGGTGGTCTATCGGAATGTCTGCAATTTTTCTGTCACGCCCTAGTAGATATGCACTTTGTCTATGAATATGTAGGACGGGCAGGGCTGTGTCCCCCTTGAAAGGGTAAAGCCTCCACCTGCGCTTTGGTTTCATGGCTTCCTGTGGTTCATTATACTTTATCACTACTCCGCGGAAAGTGTTTGTGTCCTCTGTTAGTTTTCCTGATAGTTTGAAGTCCGGCTTCTGTTTGTCTTCTTTCTTGTTTTCTGTGCCCTCTTCTGATTTTATCTGAATAGTATTTAAACCAAAGTCTCCTCCTGTCTGGTCCCTTTCTCTCCGATGGTCCCGCCTTCTCTCGTTGTTTTTGGATCGTTCTCTGTGCTGCTGTCTGAAGTTTTCATCATCCTTCTCTTGCTTAATCTTTATGTTTGGATCATACTTCACACTTCCATCTCTTTGGCGAGACCTGTCTCTTCTGTGAGAATGAGACGGCCTGGAAGAACCTTCTTCATTCTCTAAACGTCTTTTCGCTTTCGGACGCTTATGATGTTTTTTTCTATGATCCTCACCATCGGACGACATTTCTTCTTGGTGTCGTTTTGAGAACTTAGTTTCTCTGTTGCCGTCATCATCGCCTGCACTGTGGTGTCTTTTGCCATGTCTCTGGGGACATAACAAGTAAAACGATTATATTAGAATAGAAAGCATACTTTTTAAAGAGCTAATAAAACATTATTAATAATTATTAAACCTTTGGTAGTTCAAAGTCAAAAACCAAATTGAATGTATGTTGTTAAATTTGTAACCATAAAAATTTTAATAATTAGCCAACTACTAAAGTGATATATTGCCTTGGCCAATCTTTATCATTACTCAACCAATTATCAATTAGCCTATTGACAATACTAGGTCCATGGGCCAAGTCAGACTATGTAACATGTAGGCCGTAGGCCTAATGCGGCTTAATACCAAACGCTTAATGTTTTTAAATAAAAAAATTTAATATATAATATTGATTAGCCTCCTATAACTATTGTCTATAAATGACAGGCTAATTTTCTGTTGTCTTTATATTTCACATAGAGAAAACCATTATGAATCTATTTTACTCGGCGACTGTTGATAGCATCATAACCTTTGCAATCACCTGCTGGTATGGTAATACCACCACATTGAACAAACACCGGATAGACCGCCTAATAAACAAAGCCTCTCGTACTACACAGACAGAATTACCATCTCTTGCGGATATTTTCAGTTCAAGGTGCCTGTCTATGATTGATAAAATCCTCCAAGATCATGCACACCCGCTTCATGATAGTTACATAATGTCTAGTCGAAGTGGTCGGCTTCTTTCAATAAGGGCAAGAACAGAGAGATTTAGGAACTCTTTTGTTCCACTGTCAGTGAGACTCTTTCAAAAGAATCACCTTTCAGCCAGGAAATACAATGGCTCAATAGCTGACTCCTAAATAAGAGGCCTACTTTTTTTTTTCTTGTATGATAAATGGTATGATAGTATGCGTGAATGTCTATTGTGTTTGAGTACAAATGGTTCTTTAATATTGTTTTAGGTAGGCCTATGCAGCCCTATGCTGAAAGACGGAATTTATGTAATCAAGTCAATTTTCCATTCATTTGGATCAATAAAGCAATCTTATCTTATCTTATTTTATTAAATTTTAATATATAAACAAATTAAATAGCCTGCATTCATTTGATTCATAAATATAAACCTTTCTTTTCTTTCATAAACTTAATTAAGACAAATGACAAAAGTAAATAAGTTTAGTGTAACAGTAATTTATTTTTATAATAATAGGCCTACTAGTCAGTGTATACAGTCACTAGTTTAAATTTAAAGCTAGTACTATACTATGTATAGTCAATATAGACTACTAGGCTATTTATAGTAGGATAATATAATAGTATAGTATAAGTATAGTATAGTATTACTGGTTCGTTCATAAAATTGTTAGCTCGACAACAGTTAGGCCTACTACAGTACTCGAGTTACTTTTACATTATGAAAGACTTTTAATAGACATCACAAATACCCAAATAAATACCAGGACACTGCTACTTACGTGATTCATCGTTGATTAATATATATATATTTCAAAATCACAAATTATATGGGGGGAAATTGAAGATAAACACTCTACTATCACTATGCTTTATACTCAACGTTTTAAGAATGACACTTATCGAAAACTCCGGACAGTATTTATTAGTTGTATACAAAAATAGATAATGGAGCTTTTTAAAAAGTAGCATTATATTTTTTGAGAAAGCAAAGTATAATATATCAAATGCTTACTTCCTCTTTAAAAAAATAATTAATTAAAATGATTAATCAAACATAATTAAATATACCAGTAATTTTTAAATAGTTAAATCAAGGTAAATTAAGTTTTCAAACAAAATTTAAACATAACCATTTCATTCTTTTTTTTTCGAAGTTTTTTATTCCTCTAAAGTTTTGTTTTAATCACATGACTTCTGTTTATGTTTGACTATATAATATCTTAGGCGTCAAAATATGGACCTTTCATACAAAACTGTAGTTCAGGGAGAAGCGTCTGAGTCGGACGATGAAGATAACCAGTCTCTTTCTGATGTAAGAGTATAACAGACAGTAAAAACGCACAATCTAATGAGATTATATTTAACTGGCATTAAGTTAAACTTTAACTCCATCCACTCGATGGACCTAGATTCCTAGATCTAGCTAGACCTGGAGTCCTAGACCTAGCTAGGACTATGACTCTATGACTATGATCATCATCATCATCATCGTGTCTTGACATTCTTATTTCTTGTCTTCAAATTCAAACACTTGGTTGGACACTTGAGTGACCACTGTTTGAGACCACTGTTAGTTTAGTAACTCAATTATAACTCCAGGACTCTAGGAGTAATAATAAATTGATAAATGACAAGCTATAATATAGATAGACTATAGTCAGACTATAGAAGTATAGAGTAGGGCCTATCTTGGAACCCTCATATTAATGAAGTAATTAAGAAATCAAACAAAACATTAGGATTCATAAAAAGAAACTTTTACAAAGACAAATGTAATAAGAATATAAAACTAAAATGCTATCTCACATTAGCTAGACCTATACTAGAATATGCAGCACCTGTATGGGACCCATCAACTAAGAAAACATTTAAAAAATTAGAACAAATCCAAAAAAGAGCTGCAAGGTTCATAACCAGTGATTATTCCCAATTAACAAGAGTAACACCATTAGTCAAATCACTAAACCTAGAAACACTAGAGGACAGAAGGGCACAGAGTTAAGTAGTAATATTACATAAGGCATTAAACTCTAATTTAGAAAAACAACCCAATAACAATTACCTGTTGCAAAGCTCAGATAAACATAAAGACAAAAACACTTTCCTTGTCCCTTATGCGAGTACAAATGCATATAAGTACGGTACTCTTTCTTCCCAAGTGGCATTTGGGCATGGAATGGGTTGCCTAAACAAACCAGGAAAACCAGTAACTTAACATCATTTAAAACATTAATATAAATGCAGGACTAGACACGGACCACAAATGAGCATAGGTCGCAATAATCTTCTTTATAGAAGGAGCGTATGTAAATGTATAAGATAATGTAATTTACTGAAACAAAAACATGTAACAATTACCATGCGCAGGGACTAGCTGCTACCTTAGTATAATAATAACTTCGATTATTGTCAATATTGACAATATAAATGTACTAAAATATCTTTGAGCCCCATCATCTTCATTCTTCATCTATTATTTATTATAACAGTTAATTAGAACTAGAAAATAATTAAGATAATATGAAAAGAAGTTAAGTTTAATTTTAGTGTATCTGCAGTAATCTTTGTCTTTATTATTTGACAGAAGAACACTTTTAGAAATAATTCAATCAGAGCCTTTTACTTTTGATTTTATTTGAAAGCCTGTCATATATCATAACTTATCATAACCCTCCTGTGACCTTTCACATATTAATTATGATGATGATATAGGCATAGTATATATATAAAATATAAGATAAGATACAGTCAAACCATTCTGCTTGCATTATTCCACTTGTTTATATTGATAAACATTTTTTCTTACATTTTTAATTTAAGCATATCAAATCTCCTTTTTAATTGACATTTTGATTTTGTTATTCTTTCATTTATGTCATTTACCTAAAGGCTATCGACAATATTTTAAACATAAAAATAAACAATTATTACTTTTAAAAACACTATAGGGTTTATTATATTTTTTTCATGAGTGTAGTTCTTGACACTCCATGCGTTAACAAATTTCTGTAATGCAGTTTATAAACTGTTAAAGGAATATCGAAATAATTTCAAATAATTTCACTACAAGCTGTCGTGTGTGCCTTCATCATCATATATATCATGGTCATCTGCCTTTGGGTTCCTTGTGGAACATATAAGGGCCTCTGTCGAAGCACGCCAATCTCCATGGTCTCTTGTCAGACACTTCAGTTCTTCCCTGCTCATTCCAGTTCATCCAGGCTCATCCAACATGCTTCAGCTCAATGTACATGCTTGGATCTTCCTCCATGTCATTTGCTCTGGGGGTTTCACTCTAAGGCCTGTCTAGCTCTGTTGTTGTTATCTTTCCTGAGGGTGTGTCCAATCCATCTCCACTTCCTTTCCATGATTTGTTGTTCTACTGTTCTTTGTCCACACCTCTCCCACCGCTTGGAGTTTTCTATCTTGTCGTACCACTGTATTATCAGGGTTGCAGTGAGAGGTCTGATGACATTTAAAATTGATGTTTAATATTCATCTATTGCTTCATACATTGTAACAATAACAAATTGTAGTATTTTCAACAAAAAACAGGATGAAACAAAGGCTGTTGTGGTGGCTGGAGAAGCTTCAGAATCAGACGAAGAAGAAATTGATACCAGCTTATATCAATCTAAAAAAGAACTTCCACAGTTGAAAGGTTAGTTCATAATACTTTTGTTTTTGAGTTGTGAATGTTGATAATGCTTGTCTTCTTTCTTGTTCTCTGTGCATTCTTCTGATTTTATCTGAATAGTATTTAAACTTAAACCAAAGTCTCCACCTGTCTGGTCCCTTTCTCGTTGCTGTTCACGTCTTCTCTCGTTTACTCGATATCCTGCAATCATGGACATCCACTGAATGATTTTAGGTACTAGAAAAATGTAAGGAACCTTTCTTAGAGGGTAAGGGGGGTTATATTGTTAATGTTACAAAAGTTCCAGAGTGGGTTCCAATGCCCTTTAATGAAAAACCTAGAAATCCTCTTATAATCTTGAAAAAAACAAACACAGATAACAGTAAACCATGTTTGTTGACAACAAAATACACATTGCAAGACTAAGGAATAGTATTAAACACTGATAAACTACGTTAGCAGGTTCACTGGTACAGTGGCTAGCATAAGAGTGTCAACATAATGCCCTCGATTTTACTGCAAAAGTTTTGGGCCGAGGACATTAATAATGTTCTGTCTAGAAGAAAGAAGAAATATCTGTAAACTATATACCGTAAGTAAAGTATTTCTTTCAGATCACTTTGATCTATGTGGCAAGTGAAGATGTATTGTATTCACAAGGGACCGTGGAGATTAGGTGACCAGAACATATGCCAAGCCAACTTAAAATTCAGATCTGTTTATGTGTGTAGATAATTGTTTTAAATTTAAAACCATTTGTAACATCTATTATATGTTAAGCTGATGCACAGTGGATGTTTTAATTGTAAATTTATCATTGATAGGGCACAATAATCTTCAGTAGAGAAATAGAAGGAGTGTCTGTAACAAAAGATGAGATCGTAAATTGTATTAACTTGTACTTTGCTTCTTTCTTTGTCTCCTTATATAGTGTCTTAATGTGTTACTTCAAACATCATAACTAAATATTTATAGTCACTAATTTAATTTAGACACTTCTTTTATATCTTTTATTTATTAATTAAGCTGAAGTTTAGATTCTATTTTAGACAAAGCAGATTTGATAAGCTGTATATATATATAATATCATATTACATTGATATAAAGTATTGACAATGTAAATTGAATGTGTTCATTGACTCTGTTCAATACTGTTTCAGTTATAAATCACTCAGCATCATTTGAGTCTGTGGATGACGGTTTGGGTGTGCAAGGTTTGTCTGGGAAACTGGTTGAAAAGCCAAAATATGACACGTGAGTACATTTCCATTTTTCGCTCAGATTATCTCCCTCCAAATCATAGGTTCTCAACCTTTTTCGGCTCACCGCCCCCTTTTATAATTTTTTACGCTCCCCCCCCCCACTTTCTTGTAGCTCCCACTCCCCCTTCCGCCCATCTGGACTAAAGTTTCCGCAATTTTGTTAGGCGAACTAGACTTTTTGTGTGATTAATTATCTTTTAAAAAACTGAAAAGGAAACATATTGTAAGAATTAATAGTTCAAAAAATTGCCTCAACAAAAGGTTTAAATAAATCAATGCGAATCGTTTGCCTGGTGTGTTGCTAGCAATTTGTCTATTTTTGTATCAATTTTGGCTGCATAAGCCTTAGGTCTAATAATCAGTAATATTTGTTATATTACAAAACAGAACTTGTTCGACATTACTATTGAATCAAATGTGGAAACATGTTTTTGTTTAAGGGAGATAATTAGCCCATTTTATTTGAGCTAATATTTTTTTTTTCTTTTATAAAAAAATAAATGGCTTACAATTTATAAGTTTAAAATGATCAAACTGTAAAAAGTATTTGAAAATTATATAAATATTATATGACTAAAGAATTTATATGTATATTTTCAAACATTACAATAACTACCCAGATTGTATGATTACTACTTATCTATACCACTTTACAATAGTTCCTCATAATCACTTGCCAGTATAAAATACATTAAGGACATCCCGTTAACCTGAGATCAAAATATCATTAATATTAGCAGATGTTAGAGCGATAGTGGTCTGTCAGCAGGCTTGACAGTCCGGTGAACCAACCACAGGACCAGCTGGCCGCACACTATATATTTTCCAAATACAGAACCCTATTTCATCGAACAGTCATTACAATTCCTATTTCTTATTAATATAATAATATGTAGAGTAGGCATACTGTTCGGGGATACCAGATATTGCACTTGCGTTTACATCACATTTCATCCTTCAAAAACTAATCGATTCATATAGCTGAGGTGTTAAAATATATCAGGTACGTTTGTACCGCCCACTTGCCCTTCACCGCCCCCCAATCGCCCACGGGAATGTCAGTGCCCCCTAAAGCTTCTCATTGCCCCCGTTGAGAACCTATGCTCTAAATGATAGGCCTAACAACAATTTGAAGATCGCACAGCAATTTGAATATTTAATGTTAATACATCTTTTAATTTTGTTTTTATTTTGCAGAATATTGAACAAGAAATTATGTAAGTAGCGCAATTTTCTATATTACTTAAATTGTTTAGATATTTAATTTGATTTGTGTTAAGCAACTAATTATTAATTAGTTTAAAATGTTGAACCCGGTTTATGAAAATTTGAGAGTCATTGAAAATTTGAAACAGCTAATTATATAAAGCTTTCAATTCTAACTAAAATATACAGCAGAATAATCAATTTACACCCAGAAATGCTTTTTTCTTATTCCCTATATGCAACCTCAAAATTTATAAAGATTATCATATTCAACTACTTGAGAATACATAATCTCTCTTTAAAAAAGAAGTGTTTGTATACAATAAGAAGATTATAGGATATAGTCCATGTTTGGGCTTAGTTTTATGTGAACATCATGAAACTAAGTAGTTTTATGTGAACATCATGAAACTAAGTAGTTTTATGTGAACATCATGAAACTAAGTAGTTTTATGTGAACATCATGAAACTAAGTAGTTTTATGTGAACATCATGAAACTAAGTAGTTTTATGTGAACATCATGAAACTAAGTAGTTTTATGTGAACATCATGAAACTAAGTAGTTTTTTTGTGAACATCATGAAACTAAGTAGTTTTATGTGAACATCATGAAACTAAGTAGTTTTATGTGAACATCATGAAACTAAGTAGTTTTATGTGAACATCATGAAACTAAGTTTAGTCAATTCTAAAACACAAACTCTACATTATCTTTTTCAAGACAAATATTATTTGATTTTAACTAGAAAAGTATCTATAGGAAGTAGATGTATATTGCACATGGGCACCTACAGAAATGTTTACAGAACAGGCGGGCATGTTTCTTCAAGACCTGCTTAATAATAATAGGGAGGTGGTGCAAAAACTCATTTTTTTAAATTATAAACCTCATACCGGTACTCATACAAACCAATGGCTGTATTTTTGTAAATATTTTTTTTACTGTCCATAGTCAGAGTTAGTTATTTAAACTGATTTACATTTTTCCATACATGGATATATTTACTTGTAGAAATTGATGCAGATTGGATTTAAGATTGACCTTTTCTGATATCAATTTTCTTAGACTGAGGCAGATTTAAATGGTGCTGAATTTGATTTTAATTAAATATTTTGCTAAATACTCAAAAAGTGAATGTATTTTAACATGGTCATTTTATATTAAACTAAAACTCTTGAATTAAAAAGTTATTGTCATTAGACTATTATTAGTGTAATGTAAGAAATTCCATGAAAAAAAAATTATTTGACATTCAATGTCTTCTATTATAACTTCTATCTAAATAAAAAATTAAAATACATTAAAATGTGACAGTAGAAGAAATGTTCAAGTGTCATTAAAATGAATAACTTATCCAACTTGTAAGCAGAATTACTTTTAAAGACTACTCTGTTTTATTTTCTTGTTTCAGGGGAAAGTAATCTATCACTGTGCAACAATCTCAATGCTATAGTCAGCCACACCTACTTGTCCGCTGCTAAAGATATCAACAACTGTGGCCAACAGCTGTCCAAATCCCATGCATTGATACAGGTTTCTGTTTTATTTTTTTTCATTATGTTTATATGCTGTGATATTAATAGGCCTATGCAATTGGTACAGTACATAAATTGGGTTTTAAGAAAAGAGCTTTAGGTTTTTACAGGTCTTAGGTTATTACAGGTCTTAGGTTTTTACAGGTCTTAGGTTTTTACAGGTCTTAGGTTTTTACAGGTCTTAGGTTTTTACAGGTCTTAGGTTTTTACAGGTCTTAGGTTTTTACAGGTCTTAGGTTTTTACAGGTCTTAGGTTTTTACAGGTCTTAGGTTTTTACAGGTCTTAGGTTTTTACAGGTCTTAAGTTTGAATATCCAGGTATTAAGTCAGGATTTTTTCATGGGTCTGGAACTGAAGAGGTGTCTGTCTGAGTCTATCAAACCCTGATGGATTCATGACTATTTAGCAAAGTAAAGTATTATGTCAGACCAATAAGATCCAAAAAGTCCGTGAAGAAGCCTTCAAAAGTTTCAGCGGCCACGGGATACTAGGAGCTTATGTGGCCAGCACAATGTCCAACCACATTTTTTTCCCCTAGCTAATGTCAGGTACCCTTTTTCCTAACTAATTTCAAGTACCCATCAGAGCTGGGTATGCTCAAAGACACCCTCCAGACAGGGACAAAATCCTAGGTTTTTCCGGGATTTGAACCCAGGACCTTCAATACGCCAGTCAACGCATTGCCGCTTAGCCACCATGCCCTACACGACTAGTTTGGAGAGAAAAGTTGGCTGTGCTTTGTGTTGGTTAAACAATCCTCATTGTGAGCACTGTAAAATATATATGAACTTAAATACACAATGAGGATCAAAGATAGGATTTTTAAAAAAAAAACAGCCTTCATAAATCATTTTTTTTACACTATTTTAAAACACAAAATTGTTTCATTTTTTTTTTCATTTCTGGTTCTACAAAATGCTTAGTTTTAATTTTTAAAACAGTTTTAAGAATTTTTTTTTATGGGGAGTCACTTAAAAAGACCTCTTTATTTCCTTTATTAATTTATTAATATTATCTCTGTTATATTACATGTTTTTATAATAAATTTGCTTATCAATGAAATCTTTTGTCAGTGTAAAATATTGGCGTTTCTTAAACTCAACATAAAACTTTTTCAAGTTGATCATATTAAAAACTTTGGATAATGTTGAAGTTTAGATATTGTTATATAATAGTATAATAGACAAACTGTGTTTTTTTGACAGGATGTGTCACATCACATGCGGCTGACGACTAACGACCTATTCAACCTACAAGACGCCATCGACATCATTACCACTTGCACAATTCTGCCCAATGTAAAAACGATCGATAAAATCCCAGCAGCGACTGTCAAGTCAGAACCAGTCCCGGCCAGTCCCTCCGTTGATAGTGCAATAAACCCAGTATTAGCATCTCCGGTCAACACATCTCAAGAGCTCTAATATATTATGTTAATCAAATGCTTGACCTACAACAGCCATCAGTTACCCGTTACTCTAACAAAAATTTTTTCTGTATTTTCTGCACCCACAAAAATCATCAAGATTTGTCAACAACTTAGCCCTTCCAGTACCAGGAGGCCTATATTTCTGCCAACTGATTAGTATCGCATTGGCTCAGTCCACATACAAGATTTAAGTTTACCTACAAGATATTAATGATAAAATAATTACCACTAACTGTGCAATTATTGTGAAAAATGTGGCTGGTACTGAAAAGATTAAAACTGTACATACCAATACCAGTCGTTTTTCTTCAGTTTTCCACAATCAAATGCAATAATGTATACAAAAAAAGCAACTAACTTTGTTATTGGTTGCTTTTATTTTATTCTTTTTGTGACCTGTCTGTCAGGATTTTTTTTTAAGATGACCACATTGAGATGTTAAGGGTTAATTATTAAAGTTAAACATGAGCCACTCCTCCAGCCACGGTGTATTAGATTGTCCGAAGATCCTTGATTCAGTGCTAGACTTTAGTTTTTAATTTAGTGTTTACATCTCTGAGTCAGTCTGAGTTCACTTTACATATAAATTCATAGATATCTGATCTTAGGTAAGGAAAGAATTGAAGCTAGCCAGTGCAAGGCATTAGTAGATACCCCGGTACTAAGATTTGCTGAATATTTGGGTCAACCTCTGCTTGCAAAGTTTCTAACGGAATTAACAGTCAGCCAGCACAACAATAGCAGAATACTAAGGATACATTTTTTTAAAATAAAAATGGCATTATAATTATTAGTGTTTAAAATATTGTTCATTGATGCTGAAATATGGAACATCTGTAATCCAGTGAAATTTTCATTTGTTTGGATCAATAAAGGAATCTTCATCTATTGAATGAAAAATTTATTTACAGGTTAATATAATAGAATGTATAAGTACTGAGATAATGAAAAAGTCACTTTCCACTGTCATTACCCTGTTTTTGTGTATTTAAATTAAATGCACATGTACTATAACTATAATTACATATTTCACAATGTTTGCCTGTACAGACATCTTATACATCTTATACATTACAGACGCTCCTTCTATAAAGAAGATTATTGCGTCCTACGCTCATCCGTGGTCCGAGTCTAGTCTTGCATTTTTATTAATGTTTTAAATGATGTTAGGTTATTGGTTTTCCTGGTTTGTTCAGGCAACCCATTCCATGCCCGAATGCCACTCAGGAAGAAAGAGTACTTATATGCATTTGTTCTCGCATAAGGGACAAGGAAGGTGTTTTTGTCTTTATGTTTATCTTAGCTTTGCAACAGATTGTTATTGGGTTGTATTTCTAAATTAGAGTTTAATGCCTTATGTATTATTACTACTTTACTCTTTGCCCTTCTGTCCTCTAGTGTTTCTAGGTTTAGTGATTTGACTAATGGTGTTACTCTTGTCAATTGGGAATATTCACTAGTTATAAACCTTGCAGCTCTTTTTTGAATTTGTTCTAATTTTTTAATGTTTTCTTTAGTTGATGGGTCCCATACAGATCCTGCATATTCTAGTATAGGCCTAACTAATGTGAGATAGCATTTTAGTTTTATATTCTTATTACATTTGTAAAAGTTCCTTTTTATGAATCCTAATGTTTTGTTTGATTTTTTAATTACTTCATCAATGTGAGGGTTCCAAGATAACTTATCATTTATTATTACTCCTAGATACTTACCATTGCTAGTTTGAGTTAGTTCTTTACCATGAATGAAGTAGTTTGCTATTATTTGTTTCTTTTTCTTGGATACTCTTATTAGTTGGCATTTTTCTGGGTGAAAAGACATACTCCAGTTTGATTCCCATCTTTGTAGTTCATCTAGGTCTTTTTGTAAAAGTTCACTATCTTTTCCTGTCTTTATTATTCTATAAATTATGCAATCATCTGCAAATAATCTTACTTTTGTGCCTGTGTTGATGCAATTTCGCAGATCATTCATGTAAATTAGAAATAGTAGGGGCCCTAGAACAGTTCCTTGTGGAACTCCTGAGTTTACTGTTATTGGTGATGACTTAGAGCCATTTATTATCACTGTTTGTTTTCTGCCTATAAGAAAGCCCTAGACATTTTAAATGACACATTATTGCTGTTTAACTAAATTGGCCTTAATAGTCCTAGAAAACTTGAGGCAAGAGTTATGTCCTCTATAGCCCCCACAGTTACCTGCCACAGATGCAGCCTGCCAGAAAGCAGGGGTGGTGAATGGTTCACCTATGTCTTAATCTACATGTAGAGATATCTTGGACTTTAAAGAGTGATTTTATGTGATAAAGCATTTTATTCACATGTATCAGTTATGGTCTAATTTAATAAACATAATTATGTCTCAGAAATGTGTTGTTCTATTTCCACCATCTTAGTTAGCAAGACAAATACAAAATAAAATTCATCTTGGTCAAACAAGGGTTTCTCGATTATCATGTGTATAGTGACAGGAAGACAAATAGCCATATTCTCCTGATGTAAAGAAATTTATAAAAAAATTCATTATAGTTATGTCCACATTACCCCTACAGTATAGTATATTGTAAGATATCGAGCATTTGTAAAAAAAAGTGTCAGCTATTGGGTATATCAAAGCAGACTTTACCAGTACAGGGGGTCAGTCATTTACTATAAGGAACTATAAGAGTTGTAAGGTTTTTAAGCAATTATTATTTTTGGTGACATTTGTAATATTTTTTTAAACCTTTTTGAAGAATACAAGTTAATTGATAAAACAGACCAGTAGATGTAAAATTAAAAGGGTTCAATGACTACATTGCAACCAAAAATGTAAAGAAGTAGTTTTTTGTTGACATTTTTTTTCTCATATTAAAAGTAAAAATAATAACAAAAGAGAATAAAGAACAGAGAATGAATTCAGCAATAAAACATTCTTTTATCTTTTGTCTGAAACACATATTGACATAATAACATTAGTCTATGAAAAATCAAAAAAATTATTTCTCACTGTCAAGTTTATGAAATACAAAAATAGTTCATGATGAAACCAGTGGTAAGAAAGAATAAAACAATTTTTCCTTCTTCAACTAGTAAATTTTACATTAACCTAAATTTATTAAATATACCCATTTTACTTCTTCTTCTTCGCTTTTACAGGCTCGTCGTCCCGTTCGGCTTTAATTTTTATCTCTTTGACAGGCTCCTGTTTCTGTACCACTTGCAACTGATCCAGGAACTCGCGGCTCAAACCGAACTTCTCAAGGTCACCTTGTATCTCAGCCAAAATTTTAGCCTTCCTTTCAAAAAAATCTTTTTTCTCCACCTCAAATTTTTCCTGAAAAATATATTTTTTTTTTCAATATGCATTAACAAGCTTGACTTAAAAAATGTATGTGTAACTGTGTCAGGCACAAACTAGGCCAAGTCCACAAAAACAGCCAATTTTTCAGGCAAAGCAAAAAAAACAGCAAAGATCATCATTTAAAGAAATCAATCATCAAAGCCATTTTTTTTCACAATGAAATGATAGAAAATCTATTGGACAATAGACATTAGATAGAAGTTAGAAGACAGTGAACGTCAAATGATTTTTTTTCATGAACTTTCTAACAATACACTGTAACACTAGTCTAATGACAATAACTTTTTATTTCAAGAATTTTAGTTTTAAGATAATGAACATGTCAAAATACATACACTATTTAGCAGTTTATGTAAAATCTAATTCAGAATCATTTAAATCTATCTCACTCTAAGAAAATTGATGCCAGAAAAGGTCAATCTTAATTCCAATCTACATATCATGTCCTACAAGTAAATATATTCTTGTGTGGAAAAAATTTAAATCAGTTTAACCCATATTTAACATTTGCACTCTCTCAGAGTGCAATGACTTGCTTCCATTTTTGTTAGCTTGCAGAAAGTCTTTTTATTATATATTTCAAATATTGGCTTTTTTTCTATTCTGGATATATTTCTTTATGTTATTTATCATCTTAAAAGTAAAAAGTCAAAAGATATTTTTAGACATGGGGAACATTGTAAATAGGGATTGGATTAAAAAAATGGAACTTTTTTTTTATTGTTCTGACTTAGCGGTTTTTTGCACATGATACAGTTGATATTCATACTATATTTATCAGTCATAGAAAGGTTTTGTTTCTAAAGGTGTTCAAATTTCTTGTATAAATTTTCTTAAAGCAGACAATATTTTCATTTAGGGTGGCCTACACATAATATAAATGTTCATGGGCCATTGGGCAAACGTGTATGTCAAACCTATGTTTTCATAAGTCTGGGTATTTTCGTGTTTTTTTTTGTTCCCATTTTCTTTTGCTTGTACTTCCAACCACTATTCAATCAGATTTCTAACACACACAATAATTACAGCTTGCTTTAAAAAATGCATATAAATGATGGCAGTTTTTATTTTTATGAACTAAAATAAGAGGTCAAAATAGTATTTTTGAGAGTATTTAAAATAAGCCTGAATTACAGAATAGAAATACCCAATATATATCTATTCTTTGGCCTAAACCTTTAAAAACAATGCATAGGGACATAATGACTCGTCGAATTTTTGCATTTTTAAAAAACATCATTTTTAAAGGTTATTGCTTTTTGTTTACATTTTTTTAAAAAGATATTTCAAAATTAGACTTAACCAAATCAACAAAATTCATAGGTATGCAGACTCACCCATCCCCCCTTACCCCCCCCCCCCCCCCACGATTTTGTATTACATAAGCCATAGCGTAGATCTAACGAGGCATTTTGTCATATTGATTGCAAAAAAACGTACTGTGAAGAATTAAATGAAGGCCTATAATTTTTTTACTTAATGTAAGCCACAGCTGTGTACAGCCTCCATAGAGAACCATGTCATGATGCAAAACTTAAGACGTTTTTACACCACCAATCATCAAATTTCAGGAGAGATATTCAAATATTCCAAGATACTTCCAGAATTTTAAGACTTTTTCCAAATTACAGGAAATTTCCAGGCCCCCCCTCCCCTTTCCGAGAATTACAGGAAGCGGCTGGAGCCCTGTTACCAATATACAGTCGTATGTAGACCACCAATGACGAGGACACATTTACTACAACAAAACTGTGCAGCGAGTCTCTTACCTTCAACTTCTCCAGTTTCTGCCGCTGCTGGGCGGTGACCTCGGCCTGCGTTTTCATCCTCAGGTTGTACTTCCAGCCTTTGTACTCCTCGCTGTCTTTCGGGAGGACGTACTGTATTTTCAGCTCCCTCAGCAGCCAGTCCAGCCGCTCGTGGTCTATCTCCCTCAACCTAGTCAAGAGCCTCCTCCTCCTAAAGATGCGCTTCAGCAGCCAAATCTTATTTAGTTTGTCCTGTTATTAAAACAAACAAAAAAGATTTTTTAGAACACAAAATTAAAACAATACAACTATAATGTCAACAGTGTGAAATTCCCCAACAACAAAAACAAAATTAAATCTTCCACGACAGAAAAATTTTAAAAGGCGCAAAAATTAGTATGGTAAGAGAGTGGTTGTATTTGAAACAATTTTATTAAGGAAAAATCTAAACGAATGTATAAAGCTAAGTTTATTTGTGGTCTCAAGCAAAACATTCTTGGATGGACAATGTGTTGTTAAATATGTTGGTATCGTTTAATTAAAATACTAACGGAAAAGACACTAAACTTACTTAAATAGCGCTTGAATAACTGTGCAACCTATCCACAGGTGTCACTTATTCAAAAGCATAAATGATAAATCTTTGAACATAAAATTAAAGCGAGAGAATGACAGTGACTGGTGCAAAGATCAATGATGCCATCCTTGCAGTACATGTATTCTGCACAGCAACAGTGTTTCAAAAGTGTTACTTACATTTCTGTTTGCTATGCAGTGAGGAATCAGTTCCCTGATCCGAAGTGTCAGCAGTGCAACTGAATACAATAAAACAAAGCAAAAATGTATGTGAAGAAAACAATAATATGCTTCAAGATAAATAATGGTTTAAGTTACAGTAAGTCGTTAAGCCTGACCTAACTACATTGAGCCGCAAGGGGCTGCTCAGATTTGTCCCCACACACCTGCAGGTGATTGTTGTGGCTGCATTCAGCTAGGGTTGAGTAACAAGTACCCCCTTTCAGACAAATGCTGGTCCACAAGTTACTGTGGGCAGAGCATTCACGATGCCTTCTGCCTCTTTTATTTTTTTTCCCAAATGAGCTGGGCAGACTCGGGGACACCCCCCCCCCCTCAACCCCAGACAAGACCCAGGAAAAAACAACTAGCCTTATCCAGGATTTGAACCAGGGACCTTTAAAGATCAACCCTAGCATACTTCTGCTAAACCATGTAAATAACAACCTCTTCATACACAACATGTGTCTGTGTACAGTAAAAGTGGCTGAGCATTGTTCTGACTACACAACATGTGTCAGTGTACAGTAAAAGTGGCTGAGCATTGTTCTGACTACACAACGCCCTTACATGCACTAGTTACTGTAACTGGTGAACTCTACACCACTAGTACTTAGTTCTGGTAAAGAAATTTTACTAAAATACAAGTAACATTAATACGAATTAAACAGTTTCTTAAGTCAAACTTTTTTTGTTTAAATACTTTATATGCATTTTTGTTTTCTGTAAAAACTTTAAAACTATTTTTTTTTATTTTTTTTCTCCTTAAAAAAAAACAGCTGGAAAAACTATTTTTTTTAGGGGGTTGGGGAAAAGCTGGCAAAGAGGCTGAAAATGTAATACAATGTGTTGTCATTGAGTCTGAATGTCAAGTTTCAACTTGCTAAAACGACAGGGCTGTCAATTGACCTTCCAAAAATGTTGCAGCAACAAAGAAACTAAATAAAATTAATAAAAAAAGATTTTAAAAGGATTCACTTTCTATATCAGCTATAAAATCTCCAACTTACTTTCCTGCTCCAGCTCAGAGTCTGGTCCAAAGAGCTCGACTATCCTGTCCAAGACTAATTGGCTTTTGTGATAAGCTATCTCTTCCTGAAACAGCAATAAAAAAACAAGAATCTCAATTCACAACAAGATTACAAATTTACACTCTACCCAAATTTACAAAGAGCTGATCAATAACATTTGCTTTCTGAAAGGAAATTTTTTGGTTTGGGAATTGTGTTAGTCTTTTACCTTTTTACATCAGATTAAGACTAGAGAAACAAAATGCTTTGTGATAAATGAATATTTCAGTTTAATATTGAGAAATTGGGCCTTGAGACGCTGTTAAGTTTCCCTCCCTACGACTGTATGTGATAGTAATTTTGGCATTCAGATTGTATAAATCATTCAGGTTTTGCTTGAGAACTCTGTGTTGTTACATCCCATTTGTTAGTTTATTATCCAGTTATTATGCCATAACGCAACTGGTCACATGTTCCATAATGTGTGCACTTCCCAAACCAGTAGTTTATTTTTCATATTGTTCTTTCCTTATGCTGAACCAATTTATTCAAATTTATTGTAGACCTACATCAAATTCAGATTTGTAACCCAACCAAACTCATTAACTTAAGTGATTCAACTCATTTCAATTGTAACCCAACCAAACTCATTAACTTAAGTGATTCAACTCATTTCAATGTTCTGAGCTAAATGGCAATCAGTTCAGCCAGTAAATGGGGCACGGTGGCCGAGCGGCAGCACGTTCGACTAGCGATCCGAAGGTTCTGGGTTTGAATCCTGGTGGAGGCCAGGATTTGAGGGTGTCCCTGAGTCTACCCAGCTCTGATGGGTACCTGACATTAGTTGGGGTAAAGTAAAGATGGCTGGGCATTGTGCTGGCCACACATCCTAGTATGCCGTGGCCACAGAACCTGGTGAATGCTGCCTCCCTATGATCAGTTTTGTCCGAAGGGTACTTGACAGTACTTACAGCCAGTAAGAATGCAGACCTTAAAATGTAGCTATGAGGTAATAGTTGGTGAATTATGATTTAGTTTTTAACTATGGTCTTGACAGTCTGAAACTGAAATCTGTACTGTATAGAAAAAACAACTATAGTTTCACCAATGATACAAATAATCCTACTTAAAAAACAGCAAACAACGAGCCATACTTACATCTGAAGCATATGCAAAGCTTGAAAGTTTCTTCACTACTTCATTACTGTTTAAAAAGAAAGAAAACAAAGTTGCACTTATATCAGACAAGAAAAGTCTTTTGGTGGTAGGAATAACTTGGTTTTGCATCAGTTAATAGTATAGAACTGTGGTTGACAAAGTTTTCAATATTCTAAAAAAGAATTAGACATGATAATTTTTTTTTATTTAAATTTTGTCTAGTGAATGACTCTGGCCCTGGGTAAAAGTTTTGTGAGCCCCTGGTAAGGATCTTCAGGGGTGAAGGCAACAGCCCCAGTAAGAGCCGGCTGGACCTGTGGTTAGTTCACCGGACTGTCAACCAACATGTCGTGGGTCCTATCCCTGCCCCTGACCAATCCCTGACGCCCTGCAGGAGTTTTTGGGCCTAGTGGATGTAATAATCTTCTATCTAGAAGGAACGTCTGTAAAAATCAGACATGGAAGAATATGGACATTTCATTCTTTGTCTTTGAAACGTTTTTGTTATTTTCTGAGATTCCTCGTACTAAATTAATGAAAAGGGGTAAACCTTTCACTGAGTCCTGAAATACAGCATATGACAGAAATTTTAAAATAAGCTAAAATATAAAAAATGTTGCTCCCCACTAAACCTACCATTACCAACATACTATAAAGTAATACAGAACAACTAAAAAAGACATATAAAATGTTTATCTGTCCAGGTCTTCAGACTGGAGAAAAATAATAAAAATGATAACATTTAATTTATTATGATGTATTTTATTTTGAATGCAGTATAATGCATAAATTGCATATAATTATACAATCTTACTATTATTATTGGTTTTATAATCCTTTTACAATAATGTCGTGAGCTGTTGTCAATAGTTGAGTCAACTGCAGTCCTGTCCAATACTTTACATTGTCGAGCCAGCATCTTGTTATTATTATTGGTTTTATAATCCTTTTATAATTCTATGCACACAGTATCTTTATATGCAAAGGCAGGAACTTGAGCTCACCTGAAACAGTGACTGGGTATAACTACTTACTCTTTTATTTCATCCTCGAGTCCTTGGTAAGGGTACAGAAGGGTGTCCTTGTCTATTTCTGGAATCTTCCGGAGGTCACCTGGAATAGTTGTATGGTATTAAAGGCCATTCGACAAGTATTGAAAATATATTATATGGTAAACTTTGGAGAAGTACAAATTGAAAATGTGCAAGTCTACAACATAAACCAATAATTTAAAAAAAAAAGGCAATTAGCTGCATTAACTTTGCAAACAGCTTTTTTTTTAATGTAGCTCTTGGTCTCTCACCAATCTCTCTACTCTATTTTTCTCATTCTAGTTTTCAGTTCTCTCTCTATTTAAAGTTCTAACTCCCTCTCTTAGCTCTCTCTCGGACACTCTTTTATTTGTTCCCTACGGGTGTGCTTCACTGTTCACTGTTATTAACTGGGTCTATAATTCAACTAATTTTGTACACTATTATCTAATTAAAAATTAAAATGTAAATAAAAAAATCATTATGATGATAATCTTATTTTTTAATAGGCTGTATTGTTAAAAATAATCTATTACAAAGATTGTGCCTAGAAAGCAAATTATAAATACAGTCAACCTATTAAAAAAAATGTTATTATTCTTTCATTGCTTGATTTAGATTTCTTTTAAAAACTGACAGACTTTTATAATATATTTAACTATTATAACTTATAGATAGACATTTAAAGATTCTCTCATTAGAAACTTACCAGAATATTGAAAAAAGGTGTTCTTTGGTGGTTTTTGTATCAGCTTACGTCCATAATATCTTGACACATTAAATATAGAAGATTCTGGAATTTCATATGATTATAAACATAAGTAAGTCATTTGGCTACTCTAAGTAAAAAAAGAAAAGTATTCCATCGATTCAAATTGATCCAAAGGGACGGTGAAGCAGCACTCACCAGATCCTGTAGTCATGGCATATTGTGTGGCCAGAACAACGCCCATTGGCATTTACTTTACCCCAACTTAAGTCAGGTACCCATCAGAGCTGGGTAGACTCCATACCCAGGAACAATTCCAAGTCTTAACCAGGATTTAAACCCAGGACCTTTTCTGGTATTCCAGCAGAACGCACTGCCACTAGGCCACCATGCCTGCTTTGCTCAACTAAACTCTGCCTTACCAAAAAAAATCCTCACATTTTAATTTGAAAACTTTGGTGTCTGAAATTGTACCCTAAAATTGTGTAGCCTAGACAAATTTTTAGTATTTTAATAATGTAACATTTAATACCAATACAAAAAAAAAGATATATTTTTTTAAAACCCATTCAACTCTGTAATACTTCTATCCACCCATCTCCACTCCATTACTGCCAAAACCAGTTGATCAACTTACATCTGGCTTACTCATATAGTCTACTTATTTACAATGATATCATGCTAGCCCTAGCCTAGGAGCTATTTTTTAATAGCAGATGCCAAAGTTGTGATATGTTTATTGACAACATAAATGATGAATGCTGACCCATAAAGTTGGATTGGCAGTTGTGATTTGACTAGCTATCGTAATATTAATATAGGCATTAATGCTGCATAAATACTTTTAAATAGGTCTAATGTTTTGCATTTCCTTTCAACATAAAAGTAATTTATCAATTATCAGTGAAACATCATTAACAAAATAATTAAAATTAAAGAAACTCCAGACCACTTTGACCCATACTAGAAATATGTGAATAGGACCAGTGACTGTGTCGATGTGAAGTAGCATTCACCAATTCTCCATGACCATGACTCCATGACTTACTTACTTAGTGGATTGGGTGGCGAGCACAATTTCCAGCCAATATTTCATTTACTTTTCCACAACTAATTAATAACTAGTAGGCCCCAAACAACAGGTCTCAGGTGGGCCTACACTAAGACTGAGCAAAAATCTTATTCCTGCCATCACCAGGATTCGAACCCGAGACCTATTAATAGTTTAGTAACTGTTTAGTTTAGGTTTAGGCCTATGACTATTGACAGTCTATTGTATTGAGTTATTGAGTATTGTAATATTGTATTTTATTTAATTTTAGTTACCTGCAGATAAAATTGACGTATGCGATCGATTTATTAGTGCACAATATTCATTATTTTTGGGCCGAACCATTGAACTAAAACAAATGTCCTGATTTGACTGTATTTTTTGCACGCATAATAATGATGGTACATTAATATTTGTATTTAATGTTAGCCTTCTAAACGCTGAATATACTTCAGCTGTCAAGGGCGCAGACATTTTGTCGGATGTGTTGATACATGTTTTCTAAACTTCAAAAAACAAAGATTTATCATACTTCCGATATAGCATTTGTCTATTAGCTTAAGCTACGTAATTTATAAAGGGTCATATTATTGTATAATGTCGCATATGTAGATCACGCAAATTAGCTTTCATTTATTTCCAGTTCAGATAATTCCAGTAACAGTGATAATTGGATAGACGCATTCTCCAGATTAGATGTAAGGGACATCTGGGGAAAAAAAAGGAATTAAGCCTTGTAAACGATGGTGGGTCCATTCGATTCACATATTATCACATATAGATTAGAACAATATTGGTAGCACAACAATGAAACAATGTTCATGCCTACTATTAAGACTTCTACTCTATACGTCAGGGTATATTAAATTATAATTTTAAAAGTAATAATCGAATCCGCTGCATAAATTTTGTTTTTGTGATACATTTAAAGGAAACAAGTTTTAGTAGACCACGCCATTTCGCCCCCACCTTTTACATTTTACGGATTCTAATTGCCGACCTCAATTTGTATTTTTTTTAAATACATCTAAAATTTCTAATTTATTAATTATATAGCATTAAAATTTGGTGGCCAAACTCCAACTTGAGCCTCTACAACACCGCAGAGCGGCAGACAACGTCACCACTAGATCTATTATAGGACTATACTATATAATAGATGGGTACAAGATCATGAACTACCACGTGAACATGTCAACACAACAAGGTCGCATCCAACAAATGCCCCGCTCTACCCGAGGTCATCATCTCAAACTGCATGTTCTTCACGCACGGACCGACATTTATAATATTCTTTTTTTTTCCGCCAGCCATTAGACTACTAGACTGTAAAACACACCGGACCTATTTAAGCCTCGATCACTGTCCCTTAATTATCTATACCAGCTTTCAGATCTAAACTGAAGGGACGTTGGACTTGTAATTCTTGTTGGTTTGTTATAAAATTGTGTGTCGTTAAATTGTGAAGTTTTTCCTCGGTCCTAAGGGGGTCTCTACAGTAATATGAAGAAGATACATAAATATTCAATATAGGTTACGAAAGATTGTGTTTTTTTTCGATTATAATATGGAACCACTTCCAATATAAGCAAGCACTAGACTACACACATATCCCGTATAGATAGCTACAAAGCAACAAACAAATACATCATACGGGTACTTGGAAGTCGCATGGCAACCGATGCTTTACGAAGCTCCATCAAAGGCTGCGGCTGGACGCTCGAGGTAAATTTATTCCGAGTCCTTCGTCAAAAGCCCGTATTATTACAAAGATGATGAAAACAAGGCAACAGCAACCGTGTCTGAAGAAGGTAAAACAACCAGGGAAAGTAGTCGACTTGAGGGAAAGAGTTCCTTTCACTCAAGAAGTAGAAATTTTTGATAGAAATAATTTAAAGGTGAGTGTATACTAACGACTAACGTCACCATTACAACAGACACAGTTCGCTACAGACCTCACTCTTTTTCAAAGAACATGTTCAAATTGTTTGTTTCAAGAGTTTTTTCTAATTTTAACTGATTTTGGTCGAATTTAATTGTCACTTTAATTGCTTTTTATTACAAGTTCCCAGGCCTTGTCACTTGTGTAGGCCTAATTGGTCTCAGACTCATTATTAGACAAATTGACAAATATTGAAATATAGTGAAATAATTAACGGTTAACTAATTCAAAGAATTTAAAATCAACAAACATTAAGATTGAAAAAATTAAACATTAGACTGTTCTATTCATGATAAGCTGCAATAAATGTAAGAGTAGGCCTACTGCTACTCAAAGATTTTAAAATAATAGGCCTATTATTTTAAAAAAATTAAATTAGCCTAAATATTGGCTAACAAAAATGTGAAATCTTAAGATTTTAATAGAGTGAAGGTTTTTGAACTGTTATGTGGTAAGTAATTTGACTAATATCACCTTTTATAGAAGCATAAGGCTATGCTATTGATGGACCTAGAATAGGTCTAGCGGCCTAGCCTACTATATTTCACTCTCACTAATAAACTAATAATATATCGCACTAGCCTACTTCTTGCTTCACTTTGTCCAAACTTCTTAGTGTGTTTTCTCACATATTTTTTTTCATTCTCTCCATTAATTAGTAGTGGCCTACATACATTTAGGCCTAAATAATAAACTTAAAGAAAAAATGATTATGAAAAAATTATATATAAATAAAATACATATCATAAAACACATATATCGCAAGCATTAGTAACATAAAAAAAACACACCAAAAAGCAGCTTACTGCTGCTGAATTTTATTTTAATCTTATGTATATAGTATATTTAAAATGTATGATTATGTACTGTGAAGTATGAGTCTAGGATAGGAAGTGTTTATATGGCCTCAGTGGCTGAGCAGCAGCACATTCTGCCAGCATCTGCTACAATAATGTATAATTAATTTAGACCATTGTTTTAAATATTTTAATTATTTCATATATATAATATATATAATATATTTAGGCCTACTTAGATTTTGTTTATATACAACAAGCTTAAATCCTCGACGTTGCCTGGGGGGAAATTACATAGGCCTGTATAAGCTACAGATAAAAGTTTCATAGACTACAATGAACAGAAAAACTATAGATCTAGATCTAATAATTACATTTTTGTTTAAATTATTTACTGAAAACATTTAGGAAAGTAATTTAAAATAAATATAATAATCGGGTTAAACATTGGCTAGTCTTTTATAAAACAAAAAGCTAAATTACCTGGCGTTGCCAGTGGAAAACATTACATATGACGTACCGTAGCTAAAAATTGTATAAACTACAATTAACAGAACGCTATAATAATTTAAAATTATTAATATTTATTTACTGAAAACATTTAAGGAAAGCTTATTAATTATTAAGTCCTAAAATTCTTTACAATCTTTAATAAAAAAAAAGTAATATTAATGGAAATAAAAAAAAGAAAACTATCTGTGTGGAATCGAACCAGGTTGCCTGCATAGTAGTCGAGTACGTTAACCGCTCAGCTTTGGAAGACACATGGAGAAAGCGAGATCGGAAAAGTAAAATATGAGACAATAAGGTCACATGTCTTTCAATCAACCAATGGGGATCGGATACCACACACAGAACCTACTTTATATATGTAGATGTAAATTAGAAAGAGATTTTTGAAATTATTGTACACTGTCATTAATTATAGTAAAGTAGGCCCTCTTTTAATTTTTTTAGTTATAAAATATGTACAACTTATAAACTTATTGGCTAAATCTTCACAATAAATTAAAATGATACAGCTAGACTACTTTAAAAAAAATTGGCTAATTACAGCTAATCACATTTTTTCCAAAAAAATAAAAAACAATATAAATATATCAAATCATGCTTAAAAGGATATATGCCGTTTCTAGAACTATTTCATTAGTAGGTTGCAAATGACACAATTTTAATCTAATCTATTATTATTTTTATAACTTTAAACCTATTTCCTTTCATTTTTTCAAAGCATCATCTTTGGAATTTGTTTTGAAAAAAAAAAATTCTTTGTCTGAGTAGCATGTTAAAGTAGCATATCAACTGTATTATTATATTAAGTTGAATTTGTTATATTGCTATTTAATTACTAATGTATATGAATTATAAGTATACAAAGCTGCTAGTACATTTTCAAGAGAACTTTTAATTTTTTGTCATATTTTTTTTTAAATCTTCATTTTGCTTTGAATATATAAATTTGATTTTGAATTTAATTATTTTTGGTAATATATATATTTTTGAATTGCTTTTGAGTTTTAAATTATATTTGTATAGTTACCATTATATTTATATCTCA
Organism: Anisus vortex; assembly: GCA_949126835.1. NCBI lineage: Eukaryota > Metazoa > Mollusca > Gastropoda > Planorbidae > Anisus > Anisus vortex. The sequence goes on from OX421497.1 coordinate 5,610,534, forward strand.
ATTCTATTTCTATGGTTACCATTATATTTAAAGCTCAATTCTATTTGTAAGGTTACCATTATATAGTTATAATATGTTGAAGTTTTTTTAGAAATCTCTTTAATTTATTAATATACAGAACAATGTTTTTTAATTAGACGAACCTTTTTGTATTTTTTTTAATAGCGTTACTCTTAAAAAACGCGATTTAAAAAACACATTTTGAATAAAAACTTAATATCATGATAAACGAATATAATGTGCAACAAATCTTTTTTTATTATTCGTTATCAAAACAACAGAAGCCAGAACCACCTGTGGCCGGGGCTTTTAAAGAAAGAACCACAGGAGGCACATCATTCAAAAAATTTTATGAGCGAGGTGACTTCCCCATTGCTCTGGAACATGACACAAAGGGAAACAAAATTGCATGGAAGGTAAAATTGCAGTTAACCTAAGCTATTTCTTTCATTAGCATCACAATCAAAATTCAACAATTAAAACATTTGCTTACCGGTATTTACTGTTACCACATTTATTTAAAATTTGTCGACTTACATTTTCCTTTAGCACATTAAATTTATCAGTGCTTGATTACGAAAAAATGACGTATCCCTAAAACTACTCTAAAAGTAATATTTTCCAAACAATTGAGTATTTTATTAATTACATGAATACAATAAATAAATGCACATTTCTAATTGGCAATTAGTCCCTGGCGTTTTTTGCTTTTACCGCAAGCGAAAGATTTATAAATCCCACATATAATATCTTCTTGACACATTTTAAAGCTTGGCACATTTTAAAGCTTGGCACATTTTAAAGCTTGGCACATTTTAAAGCTTGGCACATTTAAGGTGCATTTTTTTGTAGTCATACACCTGTTAACTCCTAAATTAATATGAATATCTGTAAGCTTACTAATATAATACTGAATGCCATGCAGGTGGAAATAGAAAAACTGGACTATCACCACTATCTTCCATTATTCTTTGATGGTCTCTGTGAGACAACTCATCCGTATGAGTTTTTCGCAAGACAAGGTGTTCATGACATGCTAGAACATGGCGGCTCAAAAATCTTACCAGTCATCCCTCAGCTAATCATACCAATCAAAAGTAAGGTTACAATTGTTACATAATGTTTAAACCATGATGTAACGTTGAAGTTTACAAATTGTTTTATGCACTAGTCTTTAAGATTATAATTTTGTTACACTGCACATACATTTTATGCCAACATTAATGGAAATAAAAATCAAATTGAGCCTTACATAGTTAATTATAGCATGTGTATTTGTGTCTAGTGTTGTTCAATTTTCATTACAGCACCACAGGCCCCCTATTTCTTTATTTTAGTTTTCTCCTGTTTATTTGATCCATTTAAACTACTCCTTTTAAAACATGCTTTAAGTTGTCCAGGTTTCAAATGAATAAATTGGCATTTAATAAAAGGCACAATTATCTTTTGTTTTCAAAAGTAAAGTATCCTGTCTGACTAAATTGGTGCATAGAGCCGGTGAAGCAGCGCTCACCAGTTTCTGTGGCCACGGCTTACTAGGGGATTGCTTTGCCAGCCCAATGTCCAGCCACCTTTACTTCACCCCAACTAATGTAAGGTACCCATCAGAGTTGGGACACCCTTCAGACCCGGGGACAAAATCCTAGCCTTCACCAGGATTTGAACCCAGGACCTTCAATGCGCCAGTCAAACATGCTGCCGCTCTGTCACCAAGCATCATTTTTCTACCCATTTTTCTTTTCAACAGCCAATAAAAAAGAATTTATGATTTAAAAATAGTATTTGTCCCATTTAAATATTTTAAGGAAATTTTTTTTAAATTATAAAATGTATATACAGATGCCCTAAACACAAGAAACCACAAAGTACTGTGCACAACTTTGAAAGTACTTCAGCACCTGGTCGTTTCTGCAGACATGGTGGGTGAGGCCCTGGTTCCATACTACAGACAGATTCTTCCAGTGATGAACATCTTTATCAATAAAAACTGTAAGTAGCCTATGACCCTATAGTCTACATGACTTGGGGAAAACTCTTAAAGACATTGTCCTCTTGTGTCTTTAATATTTGTCTGTACTTTTTAATAAAAAATATGACAGTAACTTTAAAAAAAAATATTTCAAACGAAAATTGCTTTGAATATTATGAAAAACCTGACACATCATATGAATACTAGTATTTATGCCAGTCAGAATGACAGGGAAATGAATGAATACAATATGTTTTGTTAACATAATAAAACAATAATAATGAAAAAGTAACAATATGAAACTATACTGGAGTATGTCTTTTCACCCAGAAAAATGCCAACTAATAAGGGTATCCAAGAAAAAGAAACAAATAATAACAAACTACTTCATTCATGGTAAAGAACTAACTCAAACTAGCAATGCTAAGTATCTAGGAGTAATAATAAATGATAAGTTATCTTGGAACCCTCACATTGATGAAGTAGTTAAAAAATCAAACAAAACATTAGGATTCATAAAAAGGAACTTTTACAAATGTAATAAGAATATAAAACTAAAATGCTATCTCACATTAGTTAGGCCTATACTAGAATATGCAGGATCTGTATGGGACCCATCAACTAAAGAAAACATTAAAAAATTAGAACAAATTCAAAAAAGAGCTGCAAGGTTTATAACTAGTGAATATTCCCCATTGACAAGAGTAACACCATTAATCAAATCACTAGACCTAGAAACACTAGAGGACAGAAGGGCAAAGAGTAAAGTAGTAATAATAAATAAGGCATTAAACTCTAATTTAGAAATACAACCCAATAACAATCTGTTGCAAAGCTCAGATAAACATAAAGACAAAAACACCTTCCTTGTCCCTTATGCGAGAACAAATGCATATAAGTACTCTTTCTTCCCAAGTGGCATTCGGGCATGGAATGGGTTGCCTGAACAAACCAGGAAAACCAATAACCTAACATCATTTAAAACATTAATAAAAATGCAAGACTAGACTCGGACCACAGATGAGCGTAGGACGCAATAATCTTCTTTATAGAAGGAGCGTCTGTAATGTATAAGATAAGATAAGATATACAAAATAAAAGCTTTCAGAGCAAGGGGAAACCGGAAGGACCAAACAACACAAAATTTTAAAACATTTTTGAAAGGAAATCGCTCTTAACATTTTTTTTAAAGACGCTCCAGTTTAATAAATTACCCAATTCAGCTATATATTTGATATATAATAAAAATAATTTTTTGGGGGGAATTGTATGTCCCAATCTGTTAAAACAACCTAGGAGTCTTTAGCGGATATATATATATCAAACATATGTATAAACAAACTCACAGTAATTATATGTATTGATGTTACTAGGATATCTATTGTGGGTGTGTGCCTGCTTTAAAATAAATGCCAATTTCTTACATTTTAAATACATTAAAAACATTTTTTTTATGGTTTTGTATTGTAGTGAACTCTGGAGACGGCATAGATTATAGCCAGCAAAAGAGAGAAAATGTTGGCGACTTGATCCATGAAACCCTGGAGGCTTTTGAGCGCTGCGGAGGGGAAGATGCTTTTATAAATATCAAATACATGGTACCAACATATGAATCATGCATGCTTAACTAAACAAAACTTTTTTTTTTAGTTTTGCTTTCTTTCAAATGTGTAAAATGTCCCCCAATTCACAAATATAAAGAAAAAAACTTTTATTTCATGCTCAGCTGTTTTTCCATATTCTAAAAGTATTAAAATCATTTCCTCTGAAAGTATTAGTTTATCTACAACACTATATGCATTACAAGAACATAATTATTATTTTTAAACATTAATATTTTTACATGATTTTGTTTAAATGAATAAAATAACATACGTTGCATTGAAAATCAGCAAAGCCTGTGATAAGCAAATAATATTATGTTCAAATAGGAATTTTGAACTATTTCTTACATCTTGTTTTTCTGTTTTAAAAAAATAACAACTATATCTACTTTGAAAATTTTGCCAACCCGTAATATATAAACACTTGTGTGATATTTCTCATGTATAAGCATTGTTCTTTGCTAATGTATGAGCTTGTTTATGCAAATCAATGTTAAATCATAGTGTCACTGCTGCTGAGTGGAATTATGGTATTTATTCACTGATCACAACTTTAATAAACTGCTGAAAATGGATGCAAACTTTTTTGTTCCTCTCTAAAATGTAACATTCTGCAACTTGAGCCTTTTTTTTCTCATTCTTCAATGACTTTTTTTAAACAAGATCATTATTGAATTGAGAAAGTTTAATTCATTTAAAAAAGAAAAACATGTATTGTTTATTTTTAATATAGTTTGCCTGTTTAATGTTTATTAATATCATTTTTTTTCTTCTTCATTCAAATAAACTAAAGAAGTGAAACACAAATCCCTTGCATAATTCAAGAAGTTTATATTATATCCTATTATGATTTTTTAAAATTAAATTTGAAACGTGTACTTGTGGGTAGCAAGATATATGAAGCTTTAATGAATACTGTTGTGTTTTTTCAACTCAATTTAGCAATGTGAGCATCAAATGTGTACAATTATCTCATTTTGTGTCAAGGCCTTCTGTCTTTATTTTGTGTGTATGTTAACCACTGTTTATATCTTGGTGGGGGCTCATGCATTGTCTGTTTTGAAAAAGAAGTAGCCTACCACCTATTATTAACAACAAAATCCAATATTTCTATAGTCATCCTAATGGAAAGTTAATCAATATCTTGTATTTTTATATAAAATGTATATATCAGCCATGATGTTTAAGTAATTGTTTTTAAATTCTTTGAAAATAAAATAGTTTATTACGTAAAACAGAGTATAGACGGAAAATTATTTTTTTTAATCATTAACTACATGAAAAAAAAAGTTACAATTCAGGTTTGAAGGTTTCCAAATATTTAAACTCGAATATCTTTGTTTTCTTAGTGACATGTTCATAGGTCTTTGTATTCTATTCATAGAAACTTCATTAAGTGCTTCATATGTTAAATGTTGATCTGTATGGTCCTAGTGAATGCACTATTTGTTTTCCTCTTCATTTTGTTAAGAAATGTTGATAATGCAATTTAGTATAAAGCATTATTTGCATGTTAAATATATAAAACCTGTTTCAATGGCTCAAACACACTGCTGAATAATTTTTTTTTATGGCCTATCTTAATCTTGTTTGACAGTTTTGTACATTATTTTGCCTTTAATAATGGGATGAAAGTATGTAAGCAATAAAGAAATGTGTACAAACTGTTTCTTTTTTTTTTTACTTTGTTTTTCTTACTCACATATAAGATACTGAGGCTGCTGGATTGTTCATAGCATCCAAAGTAAAACTTATAAATGCTTATGAATAATGAGTCCATACTGAGGCTATGAATGTCAATTCTAGACTGACACAACAAGACTGCTAATTACATATTTTATATAGTGCTATTTATAACAATAAATTCTTTGAATGATTTCTCTCATTTACCCTACGTTATTAAAATAAATTGAATAAGTGTGTTTTGTTTTTAAAATGTCAATAGTGTATCATTGTGTTAGGAAGTTCGTTCCACCACAGAGCGAGCTGCAACTGATATTCTTTTTACTTTTTGTACTTGAGTTGTAGATGAATTTTGTTTTCACTGATGTGTGTAGCTTGACCATGGATCTCATGTACTGTGAAGATTGACCATGGATCTGATGTCCTGTGAAGATTGACCATGGATCTGATGTACTGTGAAGATTGACCATGGATCTGATGTACTGTGAAGATTGACCATGGATCTGATGTACTGTGAAGATTGACCATGGATCTGATGTACTGTGAAGATTGACCATGGATCTGATGTACTGTGAAGATTGACCATGGATCTGATGTACTGTGAAGATTTACCATGGATCTGATGTACTGTGAAGATTGACCATGGATCTGATGTACTGTGAAGAGTGACCATGGATCTGATGTACTGTGAAGATTGACCATGGATCTGATGTACTGTGAAGAGTGACCATGGATCTCATGTACTGTGAAGATTGACCATGGATCTGATGTACCGGTACTGTGAAGATTGACCATGGATCTGATGTACTGTGAAGATTGACAATGGATCTGATGTACTGTGAAGATTGACCATGGATCTGATGTACTGTGAAGATTGACCATGGATCTGATGTACAGTGAAGATCGACCATGGATCTGATGTACTGTGAAGAGTGACCATGGATCTGATGTACCGGTACTGTGAAGATTGACCATGGATCTGATGTACTGTGAAGATCGACCATGGATCTGATGTACTGTGAAGAGTGACCATGGATCTGATGTACCGGTACTGTGAAGATTGACCATGGATCTGATGTACTGTGAAGATTGACTTGAAGGCTTTTACTTTTATAGAGAATAGTCAGAACTTTGAATTTAATCCTAAGTGTTTTAGGTAGCCAGTGAAATTTCTTTAGATGGGTTGTTGAGTTTTCTTCAGACAAGTTTTGGACCCTTTGTAGTTTTTTCAATTGCACTCTGGCAGTCCCATGTACAGACAGTTCACATAGTCAGAGATTACCAGGCCTATGATTAATGTCTCACATGCCTCTTTTGTTAGAATGCTTCTAATACTTTTTATTCCTAGCAGAATCCACATTGCGGATTTACATTAGTTTTTTATTTGATTTATGAGGGTTAGATTTTCATCTAAATATACGGCAAGATATTTTATTTGACTTGTTTTATGAATTTTTCTCTCATTGTTAACTAGTAGATAATTTGTTTGGCATTTTTTAAATTCCACCGTGAGTGACTCCACTGAATCCATATAGTTTACTGGAATGTTAATACCGGTATGTGTACTGTAATAGGGATAATACTGATGCTTACTTCCCGCCAATTTCAACACATCTTCAGACTAAGGACAGGCCATAACAGGCTGAAGCAACACATGTTCCCCAAACTACAAAATGAGGAAGGTGAAATGTGCCCATGTCAAACAGCTCCCAAAAATGTGGAACATGTCCTTCAGCCCTGCTCCCTGTACCACTCTACCCAATCAGCCATATGGTCCCAAGAAGTCACCTTCAATTAAATTAACTTTATGGTGGACTAGAGCAACTGACTGCCACTGCACAGTTCATCACAGAACAAAGAAGAGGAAATAGAAATGGATAATACTCAATATTCAGGTTGATGAATGTTTATTATAAATCCAAAGGAGAACAAAATGTACTATCTCAATAAGCAATCTAAGCCATGAACAAATAACTGCCCTCTTTAAGTTAAAGCCATTTCGGTTAGCTAATATTGATTACTTATAAGTAACAAATGGAATCATCATACTAACCATGATTTGAATTTGTGAATGCATTCATAATTCAGGTGCCATTTTAAAATGTATTTTGAATACTCATTTGGCTAGAGTTGACCATGAATTCATACATGTTATGCAGCTTAAAAGGTTGCTTATACAATCTACCTTTCTATTCACAATAGTTCAATGATTTATAAATTTTCTAACTAAAAATCAATTACTGTTACAGTACCAAGGTGTGATGGATGTCAAATGCATAGCCTTGTATAACTATGATAAAATACAGCATTACGTTCTGCTGACCTAAATGCTTAGTATTGGTTTCATATAATATTAAAGAATCTCTAAATCTATTTTTATAACTAAACTTACACCTAAATGTTCATAATCAATCATTTGTCTTTTTCATATTCTACTTCTTTTCTTTCAAACAACATGCCATTGGCTTTAGTGATACTTTGATTATAAAATAAATTTACAATAATAGTAACTTCATATGAAACCGCACAACAAACAAATCAAGTCTACTAGTGTCTTTCTCCAATCAACACCATACATACAATAGCATTACTCCAAGAAACATTTTGTGATATTTACAGATAATTTTAATGATCAACAGTTTGATTTTGATAATCACAAACAACCAGCCAATCAGAGCTAAGTATCTGTGTGTCAGTTGAATAAATTATAAAGCCACACAGTTCAAAGTTCATGGTAATAGAATTCACCAGGTGGAGAAAAACAAACCAAGGTGATCAGACTTTTTGATACAAAAGCAAAAAAAGTACAAAAAAAAAAAGAAAAATGACTTTTAACATTTACAAATACAGATAGAACAATTTATGCTTTCACCGTCTGACCAAAACTATCAGATCTGACCTACCAGGGGGAAAACATTTGGCTTGAGACACAAAATATACTATTATGTATCCCTGTGTACAAAAGAGCGCAGTGCATGCTAAGAGTGGTAACACGGGACAGCCACGCTATACAGATGACCATCGTTATAATTGAATACAAGCATTATTATTATAGGGTTACAATATCCCTCCCTCAGAGTGGAATGTGACTAAGCATACAAAGGCACTAGATCTCTAATTTAAAATGAAACGTACCCTGACATTTGATAAAAATTTCAATGCTGGACTATCACAACAAATTAAGCACAGAAAAAAAGAAGGGTAGAAATGTGAAATTGATTTTCCCCTTTTATCTACAAATTTATTTCACATTTGGCATTTGAAAGTTGATAAAATAAAGCAAAAAGTCTTAAAACCTGCACTATAACTAAAAGTAAAATATAATAATGAACTAATACTCGTAATGAATACTTTCTACCCACCAAAGAATATTATTATTGAACCTTCAAGTCAAGAATATATGGGGTTTGACTTTCATATTTAGCAAGATAAATTCATAGTGGAAAAAAAAAGGTCATTGATCACAAGCAAAAAGTTTAATTAAGCAGCAAAGCTCTTCAATTGTTTAGTATCCCTTATATAAAAATTTTGACAATTCACTGCTTATTTTCTTTCTTTAAAAGTCATACAAAAATTGTGTCACTAACAGCAGCGACATCAATCAATTGTGTCTAAAACAAACTGCTCACATCTTTTTGAATCAGATATTTTTTTTAAAGCTTGTACATTTTTTTTTAAAGATTGAAATACATTTTAGTTAATGGTGTGAAATTATGACATAGATCTCATATATTTTTTAAAATATGCACACATAAAAATCTGATGAAATCAAATAGAGCAAATAATAAAAAAATAATAGTAAAAAATTAAAATAAAAATAGCTTAAAAATCTGTGAGAAAACTGAATTATTGATGCATGTTTTAAATGGCACACACTTAGTAGCTATTAATTTTCAAAAAGTTAATTTGCTAATCTTTCCAAGTATTTTATAAAAAAAATAGAAGGGGCCAAGATCTCATCAAGGCAATATCAGATCAACTTTAAAAAAAAAAAAAGATAAACAAAAAACAGAAATTACACTACTGGGAAACTGGCTGCTGTTGCTATTCCACACTGGTTATCCTTGTTGCGTGTCATCAATATGAAACCTTTGTCTCCCCAGGTGGTGCTCCAACTGAAAAAGAGAAGAACACGTGAAGAGTGAATGTTCCTTTGTGAATGTAGCAACATTACTGATACAATAGATAATGGACTAGAGCGAGATAAACACGATATAAAGCTTAAACGTATCAAAATATACAAAGATTATTATTATTCAGTACTAAGGGTAACGGTAACTGAGCAGCGGCTGGGCCCATGGAAGGGTCAGGGTTCAGATCCAGGTGAAAGCTAGGTTTTGAACCCAGGTCTGAAGGGTGTCCCTGACTCCACCCAGCTCGGTTGTGTACCCGACATTAGACAAGAGAAAAGTAAAAAGCATCTGGGCATTGTGCTAGCCACACAATCTATGCCGTGGGGTCAGATTGGTTAGAAGGAGATACTTTTCTTTATTATAAATGCTGAAATCAATAAAAAAAATTCATCCTGTCTAGATATTACACAAACCCAAAACCAACATTGAAGACATAACAAAAACTATTCTAATACTACTGATAACACTAATAATAAAAAAGTACTCTACGGACCAAACTGATCAAAGGGCTGGTGAACGCTGCTGACAGACATATAATTGTTTGTTTACTTAACCATGTCTCATGACAATTAGACCAGTAGATGTGTAAGTAGTAAGTTAAGTACCCTTCAGACCAAACTGATCATAGGGCTGGTGAAACAGCATTCACTAGTTTCTGTAGCCAGGGCATACTAGGGGATGTGTGGCCAGAACAATGCCCGGCCACCTTCACTTTACCCCAACGTATGTCAGGTACCCATAAGAGCTGGGTAGACTCAGGGGCACCCTCAAGTCCTGAGAACAAAATACTAGCCTACACCAGGATTCAAACCCAGAACCTTCGGATCGAGAATCAAACGTACTGCCCGTCGGCCAACGTACCCAATGATAATACTGATTACACAGTGTAAATTTACTTGAGAAGACACTAAATAAAATAAGAGACTTGAGCTATAACCAAATCAAGTTTCAGATACAAAGCCTCACTTACCTATTTTTAACAATCCAGTAGTCCTTCCCATTTTGACTGCCATATCCTACAACCAGTACACCATGGTCCAGCTGTGTTTGGCTGCACTCAGGATTATCATAGATACCTAATGATGGATGAAGTTTTTTTTTAATAAAGATGTATTATTTGATACACTTCAAAATAAATATCAAACAATACAAACAAGAAATGTTTTGTTTAAGAAAATTCAGAAATAAAAAATTTTTTTAGCTGCACAATGTTGACAATTATTTATATATTTTGCCATATATAATACGTTTACCGGCTTTTGTTTTACTAATTATTCACTGTGTCCCAGGCATTATTTGGTAACAAGCAAAAGTTCGATAGGGTCGCAAAATAAATTGGTAACATTTTTGTTTGCAACAAATAATAATAACATGTAGAGAATTAATATTTCAAAACTGGATAACTAATAACTAGCCTGATCAAGAGAAGTATCCGAATTATCGATTCCTAATAATAATTCCTAAGAAAAAGTTTTATCAACACCCAAGTCCATCTTATTACTGTCTAGAATTTGGTTAATGGGCAACGTCACAACAATTACATTTTGGCACAAAAAGCAGGTCGATTTTTTCTCATTTCAAAAGCAAAATAAATTTCTACTATTCCTCTGAGGAATAAGCATTCTGCCCTACACTGTGCTCAAAAGTCATATTATTTATTTTGTTTTATATTAGATAGCCGAGGGGAGCAAAATTGGCTGGTGGAAATATACAGGCCTCTGGTGCTGAAAGGGTCAAAATTAATGCACATGTCCATTTAAAATTTAATGTAAGAGTGAGGAGAAATGGAGAAGAAAATGTAAGAGCGAGGAGAGATAGAAAAAATGTTTTAAAGAGCGGAGAAAAAAGAGACAAGAGAAGGAAAAATGTTGCTTCCACTTACCTCCCCTGTATGACTGGAAGGCAGAACTGCTGGCATCAATAGCCACAGAGACTGGACCGATGTTACCCACAGCAATTTTGAGAGCCTCCTCACTTTCCTGAGGTACCACATCAGCACAACTGCTTATTTTAGCCACCACTTTCGTTTTGTCAAATCTGCATGTGTCATCCTAGAAGACAAAAAAAAAAAAAAAGAATTACTCAAAGTATTCAGAGTAATAACACGAGGAGAACGTATAAAATCTCAAAAAGAATCTTATTAAACATGGTGGATAACAATAAAAACACACCAACTGAAAGCACTATAATATTTTGGGCCTGTTAAAACTATTCTTTTATATTTTCTTATGCGATGAGCTAAACACATTTTAATTTAGACATACAAAATGAAGAACATCCCACTTTAAGCCAAACAAGGACAGTTAGAAGGTTGAACATGTAAAACAAGATTATTTTTTTGTACGCAAGGCTAGGTTACTAGATGTTCTGCTAACATGGCAATATCACTGAATTATCTCCCATGAGGTTATGAATAAAGAGTTATTGGGCGTAATGTAGTTGGAATCTTTTTAAAGTGTTTTAGATATCTAAAGGCATTAGACGTACAAGGTTGACAGATGGACACAGATGATTTTATTTGCTGGCGCAACCTAACTTGAATTTTTGTTTCCACTCTAGATAATGTGAAATGTATTATTATAATCATTATCTCGTATTGATTTACACAAAATAACAGTCTTTTCTTTTAAAAAATATATATTTGGAATTAATTTTAAAATACACTTTCTCTTTATTCCATTCATTATTTATCTTACAGTGCAGATGATTAATTTGTGAGACCTTTACATACATTTTTGTCAACAGATGGAAACAATACATAATATTGACATCTACTAAAAGTATAAAAACTCACAAATTATTAAAATACAAGTTTGAGAAAAACTAATAGTAAAAGAGTCAATCCACTAACCACAGCCTCATAGGGATAAGATGCTTCAGATTCGAGGCCTCCAGCATCAATAATGTACTCAAAAGCATAGTCCATGAGGCCACCATTGCATCCCTGGTCGCCGTAAGAACTAGAGCAGTCCACCAGCTGTTGCTCTGACAAGCTCACCAGCTGTCCACTACTCTTGAACCATGCCCCCTCGACTGAGCCAGTCTGCAAACAGAGGGAAACCACTAAAGTCATGCCAGAGAAAGTTATTACAACATAAAGTTAAAGTTAATGTAAACAGAAATTCCAGAAGAGAAGTCAAAGACATACAATTCTAGTGTTGTAAAACAAAAGAACTCACTTGAAATTAAGTTGTGATTACATTTTGGTAATTTTATTATTATCTAGAGTGTTTATTATTTTCCATTATTTATTGTCTTTTAACGTAAAAGGTTATAAAAGTTCCTGCCTATGATTATGAACATCACTGTAATAAAATAAATAATACATTATGAGGAAATGTCTGTTATATGTTACCAGTATTCAAAGTTTAGTTTTGGCTATTATGAAGAACAGGTAAAAAAAATTACTGGACCATGAAAACAAAAAGTTAGGGAAATGTTGATCTAAAATAAAATATAGATCATGCTTGCACTGATTCTTAACCCTTACAGTCCCGGGCGCGTATATAGCGGAACTGAAGGCAGCATAGATAGAAGTAGGTCGGTACGGGAAGGGTTAAAAATGTTGCATTCTTTTTATTTCACCTTTTTAAGTTTTAATTTAAAAAAAACTGATCTTTCCATTTATTACGGCTGAAAAAAAAAAAAAGAATTTGATACTAGAAATTATTTTGGGGTATTGAAATGCATACAGACCACATGAAGTGTTTTATGGCGATCAGCCGGCCAGTAATTTTCCAAATTTTAATTTGGCCTCTTAAAGAAGACTGTAGTGAGTGTAAAAATTTATATCCACAGAAAGCCTAATGGGATATAAGAACCTGTTTAAGTTTACATAGCTAACTCTTAACTTGTCACTATGACTATTAACACCATGTGAATGATGGTTTAAACTGGAACTTACTGTACTAAATGACCAGCATGAGCCACACTGCTTCTGATTTTTCACTGGAGTCACATAACCTTTGGCTCTCCAATCCTCAGCATCCGGCACTGTCTTTGTGGCTGGGTGGTATTCGTTGCAGTTGCGGTTGGGCTTGGTGCGGTTGGACATGAAGCCGTGCAATGAACGGTACTCCTCATTGGTCTGAACAAGGTCAAAGAAATCAAATTTACTGTCATGACATTTTTTTATAGCTCTGAGTCACTTATGTTTTTACAAATGATACAGTGCCAGAAAAGAGATTCAAAAAATATATTGATGGACATATAATTGTACTATCATGATCAAGAACTGTCTTATCAATTAGCAGATCTTGTGCTAGGAAATTTGTAATTAAATACTATACAGATTAGTATATACATAAATAATAAACCCGGACATGTATAAAATCACTAGTAAAACTTTATACCATTCTAAGTAGTGATAAGAGATTTGTTAATATGAATTCTATTTTGGGGTTATTGAAAGGCATACAGCCCAGACCACATAAATATCTATTTCACTTGTTCTTGAGTATTTTTATCTCAGTAATTCATATCATGAAATATTAAGTGCTGCTGATGTCGATCACCCCCACCCAAACACATCCCATATGTAAAGCCTAAAAGTTTGCATATATATGTTAGAAAACTCACCAGATCACTGAAATGGTTGATGTCCAGATAGTATGTCGAATGCCCGTTGTGAAACTTCCAGTTGTGGTACTCGATAAAGTTGACATTCTCCATGAAGATGGAATATCTCTTGCGCTCTTCCTCCTCACTATCATACTGTTTATCTGAAAACAGAACCAGAACTTGATACACACAACCAAATCTTGTAACTGTGCTAATGATACAGTGCAAATAGTAAAACCAGCTACAAGTTTCATGATTGAACTTATTGCTTGGCAAATAAAACTTTTTTGAAAGGTCCATTTATATATTAAAAAGCGGCAATTAAACTCATCAAATGTGAAGAAAAGAGGTATTTGGCATATTTATAATGGAACTCTTAAGGCTTTAGATTAATGTGCAGAGGGTGCTCACAATTTAAAAAAAAAAAGGCTATTCAGTGGTGATTAAAGAATCTAAAAGACTATGAAAGATCTCAGAAGAGCATTTCATTGACAGCCAATGCCAAAGGAACAAAAGAAAAGATCCTTTTGTGGATCGTTTTACTATTTTAAATTATAATGGCTGATTCCCAAAGAAAAAGCAGGGATATTTCTTACATGATTGTGAAGGATCTCCTTACATTATAAGTCAGTATAACAGCTATCAATTGAATGACCTTTTGAAATAACGTTATACAAGTTTTAACAAATTAAAAACAGCCCTCAAAGCAACTCACTGTGTGTGTTCTTAAAGCCTTGCCATGTTTCATGGTAGTCAGAATAGGAGAGTTTGTAAACAGCACCAGCGGCAGCGGATTTCCAGAGGTCTTTGTGTGCTTCTCCAGCAGGAGCAGCCTCGTGCTTCTCATCTGCGTTGTTTATAGCCGGTTCTATCTTGAAATATTTCATGTAGGCTGGTCCAGCCAGCACATAGCTGACAGAGAGCAACACGATGGCTACTTTGAGCATTGTTGCTGGTGGCTGTTTACAAAGTCAAAGGGCTGAAATGTCAAAAACAGAGAACATATTATTATAGCATGATGATGGTTGTTTTGCCAACATTACATTATTATTGCCGCTAAAATTCCAAACAGCTTAACAAAGACTAAAATATTTTTAACATTAACTTTCTAGTGTTCTACTAAATTAACAAAATCTATTTCCATAGCACTGAACATTCATTATAATTAAACTTGACACATAAGGTGACATAAGCCTATGGCCATGGCACAAGATGAGTTGGAATAACATAAGTTAAAAATTTTAAAACAAAATTGGCACAAAATCTAAGTTAGATTCTAACCAAACCAGTCAAACCCAAATTTTAAAAAGTCTGAAGCCATTTTTATTCAAATGGACCACTGCAACCATTTAAAATGAAAAAAAAACAACATAAAAACAAACTCTATTGCTACTAACTACTATTATTAGTACTAGTATAAGTCCAAGTCAATTTAAGCTTCAACTTGGA
Organism: Anisus vortex; assembly: GCA_949126835.1. Classification (NCBI taxonomy): domain Eukaryota; kingdom Metazoa; phylum Mollusca; class Gastropoda; family Planorbidae; genus Anisus; species Anisus vortex. Next base: position 5,625,932 of record OX421497.1, read on the forward strand.
ATCATTATGATTTATTTTATGCATTATCATTAACTTAGGTCGTCTTAGGCCCTAATGTAACCAGTAACTTAACATAATTTAAAACATTAATAAAAATGCAAGAATAGACTCGGACCACGGATGAGCGTAGGACGCAATAATCTTCTTTATAGAAGGCGCGTCTGTAATGAACAGTAATGTGTAAGATAAAAATCATAAGATAATGAGCAGTTTTAATGTTAAGGACGTAGTCAAATAAATACATTCTTTTTTTTTATTCTATAGTTAATAGTTATAGTTATAGGCCTACCGTCACTACCGTATTCATGGTATTCACTGGTATTAAGTTTAATTAACCACAATCATTATTTATTTAAATTATTATATTTCTTTTTACTTCCTGAATCATAATAATATTCAATGCATAAATCAAATCATCTAATCAAGACTAATCATGAATCATGACATGCACATTCTGGACATTCACATGGCAACATGAATGAGTCTTCGTAACTCTTATTTTATTAGTATGGCTAAAACTTGTACCGTATAATTAAAACCTTGACAGAACAAAAATGAATACTAACTTTCCTGTAACAACTAGTTTATTGTTATAACTCTTCCAGAACGTTAGCTAATGACAATCAGAAACTGAAACACTGTCTTTTCTATATTTTCGGTGTTTTGAGAACAAAAGACAGATCACATGGTGTAAAATCACATGACTGGCTCAAGGCGACAACACATTGTTGTCACGTGACAACACGTCAAGTGACCTAAATAAAATCATCCACTCCGTGTCTGCACTTAGACTAGTCAGACAGTTAATCGTCTCGCGCTTAACATATTATTATCGGATATATATAATATATATTAATATATTGGGCTAATGCGCCGTAGTTCTAATTGAAATTTATTTTGTTTTTTTTGTTAACCTCTTTATTAGGCTACCGAGTAGGTCGTAGTCGTAGGCAGGTCTTTTGGGCCATTTAGGGGCCTACATAAAAAAAACTAACAGGCTCCAAAAGAACAAAGAAAAAGGCACAAAGGCTGTCAGAGGTTCAAATAGGCTATGCAGCATCATCAGCATGACTAGTGCAGATTCGAGTTTCTACCTATATGTTAAGCGTAGGCTATATATTAGTGGCTCCCGATGCATAGCCTAGGCCTATATATCAACATATCAATATAGATCATGGCGAATCGTTGAGAATTATTGTTCGTGCTGTGTGAATCAAAGTACCGGTACTGTAGATGTAAACTAAATAAATGCAGCGTAACATCTCTCCATCTTTTTCACTGCCAAAACATATTCTGATATTCTGATCCGGCTTACTTGGAATAGCAGCGGGAACTTAAACAAAAAAAACCTATGCTATTAGTATTAGCTAAATTAACTCTTATATGCAGGGTTCCTGCACCAAACTCAAATCAAAATTTCAGGAGGTTTTCAGGAGAAAATCTAAAATATCAGGAGGTGCGGCAAAACCGAATTCACTACATCACTAAACAATGACTCAGATACAAATAAAATTAAATAAAATATTTTTAAGGGCATTACAATGTGGAAGCTAAATATGTACCATTAAGCTATGTTCATTATATAGAGTCCTTTAACTGTCTTTAGAAATCTTGTAATTTTTTTTTTAAAGTACAAATAAAAGAAATTTGGTTTATGAAAATAAAAGGCGGGGGGGGGGGGGAGGGGAGGTAGAGAATGGAAATATAGTGTCCTGTATAGGGGCATCTGTAACATATAGAGTGTTACATTAACAAGTATAGAGAATATATTTATATGGGCCTACATTGAAAAGTATATAGAAAGCTTACAGATTTACAAGTTAAAAAAAAACTATCACTATGACAAGAAAAAAACTGCTATTGTAAAGGACATGTAAGTCATGTAGATAATCCAATTTGATTACTTTCCAATCATTAGGATCATTATGTCTATTAAAATCCTGCTACAAAAATAAAACCTTACAGCAGCCATGTGTAGTTAGCTAAGGAGGGGCAAATACTTACGGTGGTCTTGGGCAAATAGTGCAAGGGGGACATAGTCCACAGTGGGGGGGGGGGGGGGGGGGAGGGAGTAGCTGATTCTGAACTGGTGCATATAATATCTCCTTAAACTATTTTAGGGGGGGGGGGGTATACTGCCTTTTAACTTCTCAAAAGTTCATACCATTTAAACATAAACGTTACTAAATATTCACCCTAATTTGGAAACTTTCCTTAAAAAAAATGGTTTCAATCATGCATAAAATTTAAAACAACGGATCAATACAGCCATTAGTCATAAGGCAAAGTAATGTATCTGTTTCTACATCTAAGTCACCGTCCATACACGTTTCTATCCCTATAGTAGGCTAACACTATAGTGGGTAGACACACAAAAAGTCTTTTGAAGTAGGCCTGCCTATGCTTTCTAGACAGAACGGCGCCGGTTTTGATGACGCGGTTTTGATGACGGGATTTGGTGACGCGCTATACAAGTGCCCTAACCTAATTACCATTAACAATGTTTGTAATGATTTCTAGTCATATATATTTAGCATTCAGTGCATTTCATCAATGTATTGGTGAATAAAATGACTTAGATCTAGACTTCTAGATTAGGCCCAGTCTTTAGACTGATAAACTGATACACCTAGGGCTAGGGCCACACCGGCTAGGCCTATGCCTAGACCCAAAATCGTCTGCCTACATTTCCCACATTGATAAAAAAAAACACATTGTAGGCCTACCCATACGATATAATAATTAGTAAAATCATGTAGGGCCTACACCTTTAAAAAGTTGATAATGATATCGGCGCCAATCGGCGTAGGCCTACATCGCGAACAACTCCTCTAGTAGGGCTAGCTAAATAGGCCTACTGGAATTTTTACCATAGCGTCTTAAACGTCATCGTTTTCTTTTTAACTAAAAAAAAAAACTATTTCTGTGTATATTGATATAAATATATTTCAAAATAAATCAATTTGGCAAAATATGTCGGTTCGCTGACCCCAAGTAGACTAGTAGGCGCCGCGCGTAGCGTAATCAGGCATTCTCAACATTGATCCCGAAAATAGGCACCTAACTAGTTCTGGTAATTATCCGCGCCGGTCGGCAAATTTGTCGCCTCGAGAGACCCGCGTCCTCTATGAACAACTGTAAAGCAAAAAAAAACCATTCCTCGCACGAGTTCGCTTGGGTCGACTCGCGCGTGCGATTTTCCGAAACCCGCCGCCTCTATAAACGCTAGCTTAGTCCTTATCATTATCTAATCTAGCAGACAACAAACTGTGGGAGAGGGAGCGAAAGAGGAGGAAGTGCTGTATGTATACCATCTTTACCGTCACAAAGTGAGAAGGGATATGCTTGGCGTAGCAAGGAAGAAAGCGGGAGGTGGGGCTGTTGAAATAGGGACACGTGTTGGAGAAGGAAAAAATAGGGGTCAGCTCAATTTTTCAGGACATTTCAGGAGATTATTTCAAATTTCAGGAGGTTTTCAGGAGTTTTTGCACTTTTTTGCAATTTCAGGAGGATTTCAGGACATCCTGAAATTTCAGGAGGCCGCGGGAACCCTGTATATGGCTCAGGGCAACGTAATGGGGCCTAGACTAATATCATACTAGGCCTAATATAGCACGCACAATGTAGCCTATACTATAAGTTTAGTCTTTAATATAGGCTACCACTAAATGAGTAGCCTGATTCATGTACGCGTAGCCTACATGTGAATTATTTGACTATATGTTTAATTAAAAACAAAATATAATAGGACAATTCAGGAATTATAATGAACCAGTAGGCTACTCGTTTATCACGATAATCTAAACATGTTGTCACACCGTAACGTGCAGTTTCACACGCTGATAGGGTAGCCAGACGTCCGGCAAAAGAACGACATGTCCTCCGTCCGGCAGGCAAAGCTAAAAACCTTTAAAATGTCCGGCTTTTGTAATATTTTATGTTTTGAAGGCTTACAGTATTAAACATAGTATTAACCTCTGAATAATATAATTCATAAACAAGTGATCATTTGTACAAGAAAAGTATTATTCTTTTTCTCAAAGACTTGGGTATAAGCTGCAGCTGTAAAGTTTATTTTTCAAAGTTGCCCAAAAGCAAGCTGCCTTTAACCTATAGGCCTACGCTTATGAATGTATATGCTATTTAACAAAACTGTTTCTTGTTCAGTTTATTGCCAGTTCTTGTAATAAAATTATACTGATTACGGGTTTATTGCGAAACTATTCAATTGATGCACTATGTCCTCCTTTGTCCTTTTTTTTCTCTTCGGATGTCCTCCTATTTTGACACCTATGTGTCTGGAAACCCTACATGCATAATATGCCTATACGCTTGTTTCAATCAATGAAGCAACAAAAAATAAATCGAGTTATAAGTTTGACCATAAGAATGCAGACAGTTCTATTGTATGTTTTGGGCGTCATAGAAATAGGTCTAATACTAAATATTGTAATGACTATTAAGGTTTAATTAACTGGAAAAAAACAACAACCACTAAGACGAAAGTCGACCAAGAAACACGTGGGTACGAGACTGTAACTGCAAACTGTAAACCACACCCCACTCTTAGCAATAGTTTTAAACTGCATACTGCATAGCATAGTCTAGTTAGTCTAGTTGTTAACACACAAACACACACAGTAGGTCTACGAATTTAGCTAATTAATTAACAAGATGCGATTGACACACCTTTTTAGTGGTAGACCTATGTGAAAGTTTCTTCGCTGGGAAAAAAATATGAGCTTATACCAAATTAAAGTTCGAATGACTAATGTTAATTAGCAATTATAGTAATTAGGGTGAACGCGTGAAATACGCAGAGATAATCAAACACACACACAGACTGAATGCCTATAAAGCAATCATTGAATGCGGTTTTCCCACATGTAGTGGCAATGTTTTTCGACTTCCTTGTTGAATCTGCCTAATACCAGGACCGTATAGAGCAGGGGGTCGGCAACATTTTCATAACAGTGCCCCAAAGTAGGATTTCTAATTCATTCAGCGTGCCAACAACCTGAAAGTCATCATACTCCAGCACTTAACTTTAATCGCTTTTTGAAGGGTCTTTTGCGTGTCATAGGAAATTGCTGTACGTGCCAAGAATTGCACGCTTGCCTTAGGTTGCCAATTCCATGCACAGTAGATGCTCAACAAGATGAATATGCGTGGACCACGAGAGCTCAACAAGATGAATATGCGTGGACCACAAGAGCTCAACAAGATGAATATGCGTGGACCACGAGATCTCAACAAGATGAATATGCGTGGACCACAAGAGCTCAACAAGATGAATATGCGTGGACCACGAGATCTCAACAAGATGAATATGCGTGGACCACGAGATCTCAACAAGATGAATATGCGTGGACCACTAGATCTCAACAAGATGAATATGCGTGGACCACAAGAGCTCAACAAGATGAATATGCGTGGACCACGAGATCTCAACAAGATGGATATGTGTGGACCACGAGAGCTCAACAAGATGAATATGAGTGGACCACGAGAGCTCAACAAGATGAATATGCGTGGACCACGAGATCTCAACAAGATGAATATGCGTGGACCACTTGCACCCTTTTTACATTCCTGCTAATGATACTTCTTTTCTCCATAGTCGCAAACAGGTAGGCCTACCACGTGGGGCAGCAGAAGGTGGAGGGAGGCGCAAAAGGGGCGATCCATCCAGTGCGGCACGTGCCGTAAATGGCGGCATTATAATATAGCTGGGGGAAACAAAAAACTCGCTCACCTGGCTCACAATTTTGCACATCTAAGTTGAAGCCATTATTGAGTGCCAATTGGAAAACAAATTGACAACATAAAATTTAAGATTATCTTATAGTCGTTTTGTATGATATACGTCTTTCTAGGCTACCAGTGCTCTAAAGCCATTTCAATTTTCAGAATAATTGTGATTTAATAATAAATTAAAAAAAAAGGCGAGGAATTAATCGTTTTGTTAAAGGCCTAATATAAAGCTATAATAATCTCAACCACAACGAGCGCACGTCTAAGTCTGTCCAGGGCTTACTAACAAACAAACAGAAAAAGAAAGCTGCAGGTTTGTACTGTTGGTTATTCCACATTAGCAGCTCGACACAATTCATTAATAAATTTCACGTCCCCCCCCCCTTTTTTTTCCAACCAGTTAATTCTTCTCTTATTTTTAAAAGTTTACCGCCTGCTAAATCTGATGGCGGTAAAGGACATGGGCTTGACAAGTACATGTAGTACATTACTTATAAAGAACATGCGCAGTTTGTTTCGTTTTTAAAGCACGGGGTGACAATTAGGTCAGCCATAATTTGAAGAAAGAAAGAAAGAAAAATGGGACCGTTTCACACATCACGAGGAGGAAGGCGTCATGGGTCACGTGACATTGGCCAGCTGATAGATAGAGAGATAAGGATTTAGTTGTATAAGTGACGTCGATGACTTGACCGAAACGGGCTCACTATTGGGGAATAAATTAGTCTCTCTCTCTCTATATATATATATATATATATATATATATATATATATATATATAGGCCAATATATATATATAAAGCTGTAATAAGGGGTCGCGGCCTAAAAAAAGGTGGGGAACCACTGGTCTTGAAAGAATTTTAAAAAAATATCTATTGGGACTTAAAGTAGGTTTACTACACGTTCAACCATGTCTTGTTTTCGTAAAGAGTGTGCACCAATAGTTAAATCACTAAACCTAGAAACACTAGAGTGCAGGGGGTCGGCAACCTGCGCAACGCGTGTCAGACTTGGCACGCAGGGCGATTTTCAATGGCACGCGGAATAGTCCCTTCTATAAAACAAAATGAGTTATAGAACAGGACGACTACCGGACTCCGTTCCCCGAAGTTACAACAGCCTGGCGCTAATATCAGCTCTTCTGGCGACCATAAATTATGACTTTTGGACCATTGAGTTTGACTATTACGCTGAAGTGTCAGCAACAGCGGCCTTATCGTTCCATAAGGATGACGGTTTTTTAACCCTTACAGTCCCGGGCGCGTATATAGCGGAACTGAAGGCAGCATAGATAGAAGTAGGTCGGTACGGGAAGGGTTAATAAAAGTACACAGTATGCTAATTGGCCATTTGAGTTCGCATGCTACGACTAAAAGTGCGTGAATTTTCATACAATATTTTCCGGGGGAAAGGAGAGTGTATGTGTGTGTTTGGGGGGGGGGGGGGGGGTAAATGGGTGATGCCATTATTCATACAGAACAAACAAAAGAAAGAAAAAAAAAGTATTACAATTTCAAATTTCAACCCCAACACATTACGCCAGGATTGGCAAATTTAGAGATTTAGGCGCCAGTTTAAAGTTTATGAACAGGGATGTTTAAACCACTACTCCATAATTAAAGATACTTTGACAGCCATTACTTAATTAATTACATATCACTTTAATATTAATCATTTTTTTCTCCTTTTCTTTTTTCCTTCCTTGTTTGTATTTTCAATTTCATACTTCTCCAATATGTCTTAAGGTGGCTATAAGGTACAAAGGGATTGTGTTGACAGACCGATTTGAACTATAGACTATAGTAATATATATAGTAATAATATAGTAAAACTATTAGATAGCCTAACCCTTAAAAAAAAAAAAAAAAAAAAAAAAAAAAAAAAAAAAAAAAAAAATGAAACTCTTAGTCCTAATCCTAGCCCTATTTCTGGTAAGGGCACTAAAACTACCAAAATATGAAAATGTCCATAAACAGATAGTAATTAACCATCACAACATCAAAGATATTGACAACACAATTATTTATATCACCCTTAAAAAAATCACCCTAAACCATTTTAAACATAAAATTTGCATGTATAGACAAAAGCACCTTATACTGTTGTTGCTCTTAGCTGGTGATGTAGAATCTAACCCAGGCCCAGTCAAGACAGTTAGAGATAGGTGTAATATTTGCAGTAAGACATGCACAGCAAAACAACGAGCCATTCAATGTGACACCTGTGATGAATGGTACCATGCTTCATGCCTACATATGAACACCCCAGTTTATATAGCGCTAGGAAATAAAGATGCCTCTTGGCACTGTGTACAGTGTGGGTTGCCACAATTTAGTTCAGGTCTGTTTAATTCTCATGACCTGGACACCACTAACCCCTACAGTGCCTTGACAAGCCCAGAAGTTAATAACTTAGACCTAAATAAACCCTTAGCTAGATCAACACCAATTAAAATAATTAAAAAGACACTCTTCAACACTAAATACCATAAAACCCCTAATCAGCATAACCTTAAATCACTAACAATAAACTTCCAAAGCATTAAAAATAAAACCGCTGATTTGGAAATCCTAATAAATAAAGAAGAACCAGACATAATTGCAGGTTCCGAAACATGGCTTAGCCCAGATATTTACAACACAGAGATATTCAATAATAATTATGAAATTTTTAGGAAAGATAGGTCAGACAGGCATGGAGGAGTTTTACTAGCCATAAAATCTACTCTAATAGCTGAAGAAATTAAAATAGAATCTAAAAATAACATAGAGTCAGTCTTTTGTAAAATAAGTAGACCTAATTCTAAACCACTAATTGTAGGCAGTGTTTATAGACCACCAAACTCAACATCAGAGTACATGACTGATCTATGTAATCAGATGACAAGTATTGAAGCTAAATATAAAAATGCTATAATTTGGATAATGGGAGACTTCAACCTCCCTGATATAAATTGGAATAGCTACTCTATAGAAAAACACCAAAACATAAAAGAAATAAATGAAATGTTTATCAATACCATCCAAAATCTAAACTTAAATCAAATTAATAAAAAACCAACAAGAAACCATAATATACTAGATTTATTCTTAACTAACAGACCAGGACTAGTAGTAGATTATGAAATAATTCCTGGACTTTCAGATCATGATATTGTCAGAGTAAATAACAAAATAAAAACCCAAATAAACAAGAAACCTAAAAGAATAATTTACTTCTGGAATAAATGTAACACAACAGAACTACATCAAGCAGCAATAAAATTCCAAACCAATTTTCTTACTAAATACAATATAAATAGTCCAGTTGAAGATATTTGGCAATTCATAAAAACCAACTTAAAAGCAATAATGGCTGATTCTGTGCCAACAAAACAAACATCAAATAAAATTAACAAATGTTGGTTTAACACTAAACTAAAGAAACTGTGTAAACAAAAAGAAAATCTATTCAAAAAGTTTAAGGCAACTAATTCAATTAGACTACATAAAAAATACCTAAAAACTAAACATTTAACTCAGAAACTAAGCAGACAGCTGCAAAATGAATATGTAAACAATGTAATTTCTAAAGATAATAATAAAAACTTATGGTCCTACATTAAATCAAGAAAAATGGACACTACAGGCATAGCTCCACTAAAAGGCCAAAACAATGAAACTTATAATGATAATGAAACCAAAGCTAATATCCTTAACACACACTTTGCATCATCTTTTTCAAATCCAGGTGACAAAGAAATCTTCATAAATTTAAACAAGCTAGAAGAGATAGGACATATAAATGTAGATGAAAAAGGCATTAAACAACTCCTAACCAACTTAAAAGCAAACAAAGCTTCTGGTCCAGATGAAATACCAGCAAGACTGCTTAAAGAACTAACCAATGAAATATCTCCAATCTTTAAAATACTTTTTCAGGCCTCTCTAAACCAGGGCAAAGTGCCCAGAGATTGGAAATTAGCTAATGTAACCCCCCTTTTCAAAAAAGGAGATAAATCTGACCCCGGTAATTATAGACCTGTTTCTCTAACCAGCATAACATGTAAATTACTTGAACATATTATATATAGTAGTATAGTAAATCACCTAGACAAACTTAATGCACTGTGCCCACACCAACATGGCTTTAGGAAAAATAGATCATGTGAGACTCAATTAATAGGCCTAATAGATGACTTGTCAAAGGGATTAGATAATAACAACCAAATTGATGCTATATTACTAGATTTTTCAAAAGCATTTGATAAAGTTCATCATTCTAGTCTACTAAAAAAACTTAAATATTTTGGCATAGCTGGTCCCTTACATCAGTGGATTCAGGACTTTCTTATAGGCAGAGAACACACAGTGATAATAAATGGCTCTAAGTCATCACCAATAACTGTAAACTCAGGAGTTCCACAAGGAACTGTTCTAGGACCCCTACTATTTCTAATTTATATTAATGATCTGCCAAATTGCATCAACACGGGAACAAAAGTAAGATTATTTGCAGATGATTGCATAATTTATAGAATAATAAAGACAGGAAAAGATAGTGAACTCCTACAAAAAGACCTAGATGAACTACAAAAATGGGAATCAAACTGGAGTATGTCTTTTCACCCAGAAAAATGCCAACTAATAAGGGTATCCAAGAAAAAGAAACAAATAATAGCAAACTACTTCATTCATGGTAAAGAACTAACTCAAACTAACAATGCTAAGTATCTAGGAGTAATAATAAATGATAAGTTATCTTGGAACCCTCATATTGATGAAGTAATAAAAAAATCAAACAAAACTTTAGGATTCATAAAAAGGAACTTTTACAAATGTAATAAGAACATAAAACTAAAATGCTATCTTACATTAGTTAGGCCTATACTAGAATATGCAGCATCTGTATGGGACCCATCAACTAAAGAAAACATAAAAAAATTCAAAAAAATTCAAAAAAGAGCTGCAAGGTTCATAACTAGCGAATATTCCCAATTAATAAGAGTAACACCATTAGTCAAATCATTAAACCTAGAAACACTAGAAGACAGAAGGGCAAAGAGTAAAGTAGTAATAATACATAAGGCATTAAACTCTAATTTAGAAATACAACACAATAACAACCTGTTGCAAATCTCAGATAAACATAAAGATAGAAACACTTTCCTTGTCCCTTATGCGAGAACAAATGCATATAAGTACTATTTCTTCCCGAGTGGCATTCGGGCATGGAATGGGTTGCCTGAACAAACCAGGAAAACCAGTAACTTAACATCATTTAAAACATTAATAAAAATGCAAGACTAGACTCGGACCACGGATGAGCGTAGGACGCAATAATCTTCTTTATAGAAGGAGCGTCTGTAATGTATAAGATAAGATAAGATAAGATAGACACGTGAAGCAGCGTTCACAGTAGGGGGTCGTGTGGCCAGCACAATGCACTGTCGCCTCTTCTGCAACTAATGCCAGGTACCTACCAGAGCTGGGTAGACCCATGGACGCCAACCAGAATAAGGGTTAAAAAAAATCTTAGCCTCCGCCAGCATTTGAAACCAGGACTCTCGGCCAGCCAGCCGAGCACACTAGACCACTGCACCTCTAAATAGAACAAAAAGTACACTATAACTGTATCTACCGGTATATGAAAACTGTTAGTGCTACGTGCGTGTTTATAGTATATTGGTTATTTGATGATGTCTTTGAAGTATAGAGGCCTAGATTTATTATCAAGCAAGACTGATAAGAGCAAAACAATAAAATTTATTAGCCTACCATTTGAATCCCCAGGCCAGAGGGTCGGCAACCAAATCGAATGCCAGAGCGAATTTTCAATGGCACAAGGATTACCACAAATAGTCAAATAAAGTCTTTTCCGGCTCCTGTCCTAGGCTTTCGTTTGTTTTACTGTCCACTTCAGGATAAATACATGTTTAATGAGTTATTTCCCCTTATATCCCGATCTATATTTTTTACCAAAGTTCCATAAGTGTTATACAATTTATATGCAATTACGAAATTACGAATGTTCAAAACAATATTGTCACTGATAAACTCGGAAATTACATCTTGTTGGTTTTGGTAGTCATCCCAATTTTCAGTTTGATGATGGTATTAAAAGTAAACAAATTTCTAACTTACAAAGTGCTTATGCAAAATACTAAAATAAAATTTAAATCAAAAGATGAAAGTAAAATGCAAAAGTGAATTTAGGCGTAGAATTTTAAATTTGCCATTTGATTCCAAATTATTGCATCATGAATTCCAATACATCATATTGGGCACAATTAGAAATTGGGCATAATAGTAGATCAGAGTTAAAATAAATAATCAGCATTATAAAAATGTACAAATGCATAAGTTAACCAACATGTATATTGTTAAATCTAGACAGCCTTAAAGTTTCATGTTTTTCTGTAACTTTTTTTCCTTAATTTTTTCCTTGATAGGAAACAATCTAAAATCTTTCCTTGTTAATTTATTAAAACAACTGCTGCATGTTGTTGTTTTTTTTTTGGTATCATTGTATTTGTATTGAAAATTTAATTTTCTTTTTTTTTATGCGAATTAGTTTGTCATTATATAGGCCTATCTTGTTGTTGTTTTTTAAGACAAGCCAGACAAAGAAACAGAATAAAGAATCATAATTATATACAATAAAGAGAAAATTTAACACTCTATAAAATGATAATTAATGTGTATGGTTTCTAAATGATGTTGCTTTAGCTAAGAAGCTAAAGCTGACGGTGGGATGATCAGCTGAGAGTAGGAAAAGTGAAGTACTATTCGGACCAAACTGATTATAGGGCTGGTGAAGCAGCGCTCACCAGTTTCTATGGCCATGGCACAGGAGGGGATGTGTGGCCAGCACAAAGCCCAACCTCCTTTACTTTACCCCAACTAGTGTCAGGTCGCCATCAGAGCTGCGTAGACTCAGGGGCACCCTCAAGTCCCGAGAAAAAAATCTTAGCCTGCACTAGAATTCGAACACAGAACCTTCAAATCACCAGCCGAACGTGCTGCCGCTCGGACAGCTAAGAGTAACATGATCAATTGTTTTGTTATAGAATCAGCATAGAACCATTTACTTCAGTTTCATTATAATTTCACTATTGACACAACTAATGTAGCTTTCAATTTCCAACCCACTAATTAATATAGACATGCATTCTCATAGTCAAAATTAAAAAAAAAAATTGTGTGCCTCCGCCCTCCGTTATACATTTGTTAAAGAGTTAGTTCTCCTGAGCCTGTTTCCAGTTTTCAACAGGTTTTTTGCTAAAAATAGCTGTAAATATTTAAAAGATTAATTTTGCTTGTTTTTTTAAATCTGTGAATGTGCATCTCTAGAAAAATTCTGTATAAATATTGTGCGTTCAGAGCTTCCAGGTTATTAATCTGAATACTTTAGGAACGATTCAATCACTGTTGTTTTTTTCCGCACAATGCAATTGACATTTGAATCCTCCTTTTGACTTTCTGGAGTAGGATTTCTGAACAGCGAGGAAATGCTTAACAAACAAATTACATATTTATATAGCGCTATTGATAACAAAGTTTTCAAATGTGCTTTACATTTACCATATGTTAATTGAAATAAATAGAAAAAGTGTGCTCTTAATTTTGTTTTAAAAATGTCTATATTGTCAGCTTTTTTAAATTGTGTTCAGATGTTCAGTCCACCAACTCTGTAGGTCCGCTTAAACTGTGAGGTGGCTACGATATTAATTATTACTGTGATGCTTAAATAAAATTTGTGATCAAAATGGTAGAGCGCATTGAGCTAGAGCATATTTATTTTTAATTTTTAAGGTTTGTTTACTATGCTTATTGACAATGGGATAGTCTCTATCATAGGACCAGGATATGGACTGAACTAAATGAAGTCTAGGTTAGGAACAGTAGGTATAGAGTATAGAGCTATTAATTAATCTAGATAAAATAGTCAGAAGGGCAGTTGCTGAGTAGAGCTAATAGGCGGAATAATTATAATATATTATAGTGTTTCTGATGTGGTGGTCTTATGCTATGTAGGTGCATGGGTTATTAGTTATATATTTGTATATTATTATACAGGACAAATGATGGAACAACACTGAATTAATAATAAACATGGTCTGGTTTAATAACATGGCTGACAGCCATGATGTTTGACTTCTCAAGTAATAATAAGGTACCCGTATGTAATGCAAGGGCAGGCTACTCTAATAATGTTTGATGTACAAATCTGATTGTTGAATATAAGTTATCTAATCTTGAAACACTACATATATAACATTAAACGTTTCTTGCATACCCTGCCCCTGGCTTTTTATTAACGCTTCTTTTTTTATTTTACAGTTTCTTAGTTTACCGATCAACTTCATCAACACCAGCAGCCGCCATAATATGTTAAGTTATACGGAGGGTCTACGAGTCCGCCGACCAAACAAATAGTGCGCGAGATATTCATCCAGCAAACGCAGTAACAAAGCCATGTCACGTGACAACAAATTGATAGGAAAGATGGCGTTGCAGATGCGTGTGGCAATATGAGATCAGTTCATTTTAAAAAGATTGTTCAGAGACTAATATGAATAAAATCATACATTTAGTTAAAAAAATGAAATTACTGAATTTATTTAGTACTGTATCAAGCTTAAGGAACCATAAAGAACACAGTTTTGACATGAAACTATGATAAACTCTCCGTATTTGTCTGGTATCGGTAAAGACAATTCCCTAGCGCTAGCCCAACAGATATTACCAAAATAACTGTTTAAGTTCAATATGCATACATTAGAAAACACAAAAAAAAAGTATCTTTGATAAAAAAATGAATTCACTGATTTATTTTGTGGTTTGTGCTTTTATTAAACAAAATTAAAACCATGTTGCTGTAAATTATTTTGTAACTTTAGTTGGGCATAGGAATTTGCCTATTTTCAGATCTTTTCCGGAATAATTATATCTCCTGTACTTGTCATCCAGCGCTCATCCGTGACATGCCAGTTGGAACAATAGGCCTACTTATTTGTCCAGTTATGTAGACACTGCCTAAGTTATATTTTTAAGGCATTTATACTTTTATATATTATTAGCGTAATTATTAGGCATATATTATATCATCATATATGATTATATATGATAAAGCAAAGCGTCACAATCTAATGGCCAAATACAAGATTTAGGCCTACAAAATAATTTAATCATTTAGTTGTTTTTTTGCAAATTTGCAACCTTATGTCTAATTATTTATACTTAAATTAGAAATTAGACTTGTGAAAGTTAGAGTAGTCAACAAATACGATTTGGACTATATTCTATAGGCCATAGGCCCTATTCAATATTCTCATTCAAGTCTTTCTTGTTAAGAGAGCCTTAAAGACTGCCTTAGGACTTAAGTTAGCCTTAACGTCTTAGACTAGACTAGTAGTCGGTACTCATTAGTTTTAGACATTTTAGTGTTACTGTTAGTCAGTGTTAGTTTAGTCTTGAGTCTAGACTCTACTATAGAGTCAAATAAACTCTCCTAGCCTCTCCCTCAGTCCCTGTCATTAACAGTTTAACACTAATCACTAACAGTAACAGTAGTAACCAGGGGCGAAGCCAGAAATTTTTTCCAGGGGGGGGCTGAACTTTCGCGTGACAAATATTTACCAAATACCGAAGGGGCTGAACTTTCGCGCAATAAACATTTACCAAATTTTTAGCATATTTTGTACTTATTTTTTAAAAAATCTATTGAAACAAAAAAAAAATTAATTCCAGGGGGGGCTTTGCCCCCCCTGTGGCTTCGCCCCTGGTAGTAACAGTCACTAAAACTCAGTCAGTACCAAGAATTAGGTCTATATTTGTATAATATATTATTTAGTTAATATAGTAATATATTATTATATAGCCTATTAAATATTATGTAAGTTATGATTTGAATTTGTCGACTGTAAATATTGAAGAAAGTCTGAAAGTTTTAGAAAGACCAAGGGCCAAGGCCAAGACAGTCTTATTATATTAGTCTTAGTTTAGTAGGCCTACTCTTAACTATATAATCCTTTCAATAGTAGAAAACTATGAATTCACTACTCACCTACTATTAATATAGATGGTTTCTTGTGCGCAGTCAACGATCGTTTAACCTAGAATATAGATTATAGATTGTATTTTTAAGATAATAAATAAAACAACAAGGTAACCTAGATTCTTGTTTTCATCATATGACTTGGAGTCACGTGATCAAAAAAGTCTTTATTACAAAATATGGACTAGATGTGAAAATATTCTTTAAATTCGAAATGAATTTAAAAGGAGATATTTATTAATATCAATAAAGTAAAAATAAATGTGAATTTAAAAATAAAAATATTTTTAACTGGAAAATATTATTTGTATTTGATTTTTTTCCTTCTAGAATTAGATACTGAAAATACACGCAAACAAAAGGAAAGGTGATGACCACTGTGTTGATCACTGAGCTATATATTTAGAGATGAGCGATATAATGCGATCCGAAGAAGGCATACTTGTTCATGGCCGTATTCATACTACTCTTAATGGTTTAGTGACCGTATTTTGACGCGTTACGTACGTTTAGACCAGACTAGACTTGAACTCCCATTGACCGTGGGAGATATTTCTCTTATGGTGCTCCGAACTTCAGCACAACAAAAGCGACACAGCCAAACTTTACGTGGGCCCTGTGGACTGTGGAAGCGCTCCAAACCACCATTTATTACGCGTAGGCTAAGCTTATTTTCACATGAAATCCTGCGTTGGTCGGTCCACAGAATAGAAATATATTTAGCCCATTCGGTTCTGCCTGAAATACCGTCGTTCTACGTCGTAGTGAAAGGGTTAAGTAAGAAAACTAGCTGCAATTTAAATTATCTCTATTCGTCCCTTCTGCATCCCTGCAGTTTCGACACGGCGAATCAATGTAGGGTCGAAGTCCACTAAAGTAATTATCCCCTATCGGACAGTTTGAAATTCACCAATTATTGATTGTTTCCTTCTGTGGAGCCTCCTCCACTCAGTTCAGCTCAATTCGACCTTTTTGAGATATGCTGCAACACACATCGGCCCTTGTCAGACTCGTCCCAGTTCATGTACCATTGTTCAGTCTCCTACTCAATGACAGTTCTGCGGGAACTCTCGAATGAGCAAGGCTCGCTAAGAGCGGCGTGTTCCGGGGACCGCCATGCTTTGCTAAAGAGTCCGCTATCTCGTTTCCATGAATGGAGTCGATTGGGCGATCGAGGTCCCCAAGCCGTTGATGGTCTCGACCACTGAAAGCGCTTCAGTGAAGACGGATTTATTGTCTACCACCTTCAACCCATCTTCTTATATCTAGGGATGTTAAAACCGGTTGTTTTCCAAAACCGGTTTTCGGTTCTATAAAACCGGTTTAAAACCGGATTTCGATTCCCCTCCTCGCGCTTTAATACAAGTTACAGGCCGGAAAAGCCAAAATTTGCGTACTTTTGTAGGTGTAGACTATTTGAAAAATAGTTCAAACTTAATTAGTATTTGCAGGGCATTCAATGGGTTGATTTGTGTGAATACAATATGATTTTGTACTCTTTACCATAAAATTCTTTACAACTAAAAAAAATCTGGTCTAAAACCGTTAATAGCTTTCAATTTTTCAATAGTGATAAATTACCGATTATCGTAGACCATATATTAAATATTTAAGAAGCATTTGAAGAGGCATTTATGGTAACTTGTAAAATAATGTATTGAAAGGTTTCGCTTAGCACAAATCAAAAGAGTGTGTATTTAATAGTGCCGTTAATAATAAAGCACAGACGCGGTGTCTGGTCACTGTCTAGCCGAATAGTTCAGGGTCATAGGGAAGGGCAAGTTTGCGACTCCATTGCGTATATCAAAGAGCAGCGGACATCTAAAAGATGAGCCGACAAGTAAAAAGATTCATGTTAATTGTAACTGTAACTTAACAATTATTTATTGGTTTGATGTTGTTTTTATCGCAAGCCATAGTTGGCATTGGGAAACACAAGAAACACAATATCTAAGACTAAATAGTGTTAGCAAGGCATTTCAGGAATTGTTTTGTGCGAATCCAACTTTTTTTTATTAAAAATATTTCCATTAGAACAAAAAAAAGGGTCTTCTACTTGAAGTAATGATTACCTTCCAACTGCCAGCCAACAAACCGAAATCCGGTTTTGAAAATCAAAACCGGTTTTCGGATTCAAAACCGGAATCCGGTATTCCGGTTTTCGTTTAACATCCCTACTTATATCTTATAAGTTTTACAGACGTTCATTCTAGATAGAAGATTATTACGTCCACTAGGTCCAAAACTCCTGCAGGGCGACAGGGATCCGTCGGTGGCAGGGCTAGAACCCGCGACCTGTCAGTTGTTTTTTTTGTTGACAGTCCGGTGAACTAACCGCTGGACCAGCCGGCTTCACACCTTGTCCCGCTTGCCTCGATGGCATGTCTGTGTATATGCCTCCATCTTTGCCTTGTAGTTGCATATAGCACCAAAAGGCCCTGCTTGGTCAGTCTCTGCAGCCGGACTCGGGTTGTTGTTGAAACTCCGAGGTTCATAGGACAATCGTCGTCGGGCTCAGGTGACTAGAGACCGACCGAAACCAAAATTTTAGTTTCGGCCGAAAACGAAACCATACCGAATATTATACATTGACTTTTGGCCGAAACCGAAGCCGAAACCAAAAAGTTTAACTACAACTTCGGCCGAAACCGAAAAATAAACCGAAAATGCGAAACAAATGATTTCAAAAGACTGCTCATTTGTGTGTAATATTGACTAGTTTATGGGCACTCTATTTGAGTAAACCAGTCTTTGGAGTGACTAAATAATCTGTTATATAATCTTCAGTCTTTTACTTCACATTAGGGATGTTTATCCTTTTTTTTTCTCAAAACCTATTTTCGGTTCTTACTATCCGATTTTTTTTACCCATTTTCTGTTCCCCCTCTCCGCCCCCAGGCAAAGTAAGTTATAGTTTGGAAAAGACAAATTTGCATTGATTATCTCAAAAAAGTAATACGAAGGACCATTGATTCTTATAACGCGGTGAAATCTTTGTAAAAAAAAAACATAGTTGATTTTGGATTAGCAGAAGTCAAAAGCTGTAGTGTCATGAATTTAGACCTTTATAATTATAATATAGATCAGTGGACGTTAGATCTATTAGATCTATATGTTACACACATTAAAAGAATATTTGTAAAATATGAATAAAATTCCAGACACATCTATCTAGGGTTGATAGACGTCCGGCAAGAAAATGAACCATTTTTTGAAAAGAACCTTACATGCTCTGCAAAGTAGTTGTTTTTTAATTGCCCAAGTTGCTTCTCAGTCTACATTAAATAAAATGTTGTGTCAGTTTTACTAATATACAATTATTGACAGCTAATGTAATAAAACTGAACTGATTGTGGATTGTGAAACACTAAATATGTAATTCTTTTTGTCACTCTATGTCCTTCCTTTGAAGTCCAAGTATCTCGCAACCTTACACATATCGGTCTGTTTGTCTGTTAAAGGAGCGTTTAACATCAGTGGAAAATTCCAGTTTGGTTTGGTCTTCGAATACGTAGATCAAATGTTTGTACCGACGTCGACTAGCGTTAACATCTGCATTAGCTGTTGTATGTGCTTGTATCGCAAATTCACAAGCAATATTCGGAAATCGAAAAAAACAACTATAAGTCGCCTCTGACAAACGAGTGTTTGCAAGGAATATACTGTTAATGAATTGTTTTGTGATAATCAAACAGGGTTTACAAATATTTCTTCAGATAAAAAGATAAAAAAATCGTGGGACACAGTTATGAATAATTTCCTCCCGAAATCCAGTTTTTGTTTAACTTCCCTACTTCACACAGATTCATTCACAACAGTTTTAATTAAGCAAATGAAAGTATCAATAAGCCGGCTTGTCCAGCGGTTAGTTCACCGGACTATCAACCAAAAACCAACGACAGGTCGCGGGCTCAATCCCTGCCACCGACGGATCCCTGCCGCCCTGCAGGAGTTATGGGCCTAGTGGACGCAATAATCTTCTATCTAGAAGGAACGTCTGTAAAACTTATAAGATAAGTAGAGTAATAGAGGCAGAAATAGCGAAGCATTTTGAACTTTGAAAGTTAAAATAGATATTCGGCTGATGACCGAAAGTCAATATCAGTTTCGGCGGAAACCTTAAACAAATCGAAAACGAACCTTTTGTCTTCGGCCGAAACCGAATCCACGCCAAAAAAGTTTTTTTTAAACTATTTTCGGCGCCGAAACCGCAGCCGAAACCGAATATCGGTCGGTCTCTCCAGGTGACGTCGTGCTAAATAAAATTTATGGATCCTATTTCGCAAATTTGATGACTCTTTTGCACGATATTAAACTTCTTTTTTGCCCATCCAGATGTTTTTTTTTTTTTAAATATTTTTTCTTCTTTTAGTTTTGTTTATTTTTGGGCCATATATAATGGTTTGCATGTAGCTTTTCTTCTCACCCAGATCCAGAAACTGTCCTATCCATGACGCTCCAGTGTGATCAGGTCTGTCAAGCAATCCACATCCAGGCAGGCAGTGCATGTCCACAAAGAGATCACCTAATCAGAGTTCACTAGGCATGTTCACACTCCGCCTCCTGCTGTCTCCTGTCATTTCTTTTTTTTTGTTTAGATAATCTGTTGACTTTTGTAGACATTTGGTATTAAGACTGCAGAATCGTCACGAACTGAATAAGTTGTGCTTAGAAGTTCTTTCATGATCAGGTGTATATAGAACTCAACAGATTTAGCCAGCCAACCGATGGAATCTATAGTTCTCAGCACTCTGTCAGTGGCGTTATCATTGAGGTCAGGCTGCCTTTGGATGAACCAGAGCGAAATATCTTTGAGAGAAAGAGCTTGTAAGCTAGAAAAGGACGCCGACTCAAGAGAGATGTAGGGTCAAGGTTAATGAAACTATATTATATATATATTTTCATATTTTCATATATTTTCATTTTGCTCTGATGTAGAGCAGCCTCCTCATAGAAATACATTTTTTTCTATTTACAATACCATTCGGTCGCATCTAAATGGGTCTCTATTAAAACATCACTACTACTCACTTTTCATATTGTTTTCTTGAAATAGCCCCATTTTTTCATTGAAAAGTCGACACATATTAATTTCTTGAAAAGGCCCCAATCTTTATCATTGAAAAAGTAACATTTTGTATTGTAATGAACGCTGCATTTTTCCGAAAATGGTTATATAGGCCTAGTTAGCGGCTGCTCAACCTGCCCCCCCCCCCCCGACTTCACCACTGGTTCGTTGTTCCATATAGAATGCGCCAAAAGATATCGATGCATGAATTGATTATACATAGACACATCGATGCACGAAAATATTATACAATTAAACACATATTATATCCATATACTCAGATATTATATAAGCTTACATAGACACATATGTGTATATATTCAGATTTTATACATAGAAACATCGACAAATCGGTACATAAAGATATATACCCAGTAGTAAAAATGCAGGTTTATAAATAAGAACTAAGTCATGTTTTATGACTTTAAAGCTCTAAAAGCTGTTGTAAAATATAACATATATAATTAATCATTTTATCATTGTCATCTAAGTTAGAAGAGAGACAGATAGACAGATAGATATATAGTTAGATATGTAGGTAAGTAGGTAGGTAGATAGATAGATATGTAGGTAAGTAGGTAGGTAGATAGATAGAAAGATAGATAGATAAATAGATAGATAAATAGATAGATAAATAGATAGATATGTAGGTAAGTAGGTAGGTAGATAGATAGATATGTAGGTAAGTAGGTAGATACATAGATAGATAGATAGATAGATAGATAGATAGATAGATAGATAGATAGATAGATAGATAGATAGATAGATAGATAGATAGATAGATAGAGAGAGAGAGAGATAGAGAGATAGAGAGATAGAGAGATAGAGAGATAGAAAGAAGGGAGGGAGATGGTGAAATAAACATAGGGAGATATGGAGATCAAGAGAAAGCCAGAAATATATAAATATAGCTTGGACGCTAGAGAGATGGTGGAGAGTGTACTCAATGGCGTAGCTAGGGGAGGGGGAGGGGAGTCCAAATTCAAAAGTCCCCCGGGCCCCTACTTGAGGGGGGCCCCCAAAGGAGTGTCTGAATTGTTTTTTTCTCATGTCATAATGTCGAATGTCAAAATGCAGGGGCCCCTAAAGAGGCAAAGCCTCCCGCACCCCCAAATCCCTACAAACGACACTGGGTGTACTAAAATATTTAGCACATAGATCTATTCTAGTACATGGGTCGGCTACCGTTTGATAATAGTGTGTCAAAGTAGGATTTCTAATTAATTCAGCGTGTCAACTGCATAAAATTCAACCTGAACCAACATACATTGTTTTTCTAGAAGAGACTTGAATTGCCTTTATGTGGATATTCCGCGTGCCATTGAAAATCACTCTGCGTGCCATATCTGGCACGCGTGCCATAGATTGCCGATCCCCGATCTAGTATATCTACAAATAATCAAACAATGTTTCAGTGCCCACAGATCTATGATTTCAGTTCGCACCAAGAAACTTTGGTCTGATATACAAGCAATAAAATAACACAGGAATTCTGGTACTTAATATCTCATAAAACAACTTCTCCTTCCTTAAATCCAACTCAATAGACTCCATTGTCGCAAACTAAGCTTACACGTTTTTTTTTTCAATGATTCTTGAATATATTTCTTTCTTACATTCAAATAAAAAAGAGAGTTTATAAATCAGTAAAAAAAGATTTCATTCGAACATGTTTTCCGTCGATTTAGTTCATTAAAAAAAACAACGAAATATTTTCACCTAGACAGTATTTACAACACTAAAACGTATTTTGGAGGAAAACAGAACACTTCAAGGATGCGAACTATTTTGAAAACTATTCTTTTGGCAGGTTTGATCTTTTTTCTTTAAAAAAAATATTTAAATAATGTTTGCAGATATTCCCATAATCTAGAAAAGTGGACGGCAAACTACGAAACGCGTACCAGTCTTGGCACGCAGAGCTTTTTTTCAAATGGCGCTCGTTAGACATATTCCGATAAGGTTGTCATAATATTATCGTTAAGCGGTATAGATACGGAGCAATCATACAAACTGGGTAGTTATTGTAATGCTTAAAAATATACATATAAATTATTTCGTCATATCATATTTATATAATTTTCAAATACTTTTTACAGTTTGATCATTTCAAAGTTATAAATGTAAGCCATATATTTTTTTTTTTTGAAAGAAAAAAAAAATAGCTCTAATGTAACGGGTTAATTATCTCCCTTTAATAAACAAATGTTTCCACATTTGATTCAAAAGTGATGCCGAACAAGTTCTGTTTTGTAATATAACAAATATTACTGATTACTATTTTTCTTTATATACATTCAACATTATGGTATTCAAAACAATATTTAATTATTAGAGGATTAAAATAATTTACGTTAAACAGTTGTAAAAAAACATTTAAGGAGTAGGCCTATATATTTTAAACATTAAATAAGTCTCCCATATTTATAAAATTAATAATACAAATAAATTTGTTTTAGAATTAATTATATTTATGTTTAATTAAAATTAAGTTGGGGGCGGTGAGCGGAAAAAATTGTAAAAGGGGGCGGCGAGCCGAAAAAAGTTTGAGAACCTATCATCGTATATATACCACTTAACGATAGCAGAAACAAAACTCTTCTGGATTCAAACGGATTAAAGGACATCTCGGTAAAACTGAGATCAAAATATAATTAATATTAGCATATGTTAGGGCGACAGTGATCGGTCAGCAGGGTTGACATTCCGGTGCACCAACAATAGGACCAGACGGCCGCTAACCATATTTGCCACATTAGCCTACTGACTCCTACTTCATCGAAAAGTCATTGCGATTCCTATTTCTTATTAGTTTAATAATATGTATGCCTAGGCCTACTGTTGGGGGATATCAGATATTTAACAGCACTTGCGTTTACATCATATTTCATCCAAAAACTAATCGATTCAAATAGCTGAGGTGTTCAAATTATATCAGGTACGTTTGTATCGCCCCCTTGCCCTTCACCGCCCCCCAATCGTCCCCGGGAATGTGAGCGCCCCCCTAATGCTTCTCAACGCCCCCCGGGGGCGATAACGCCCTCTTTGAGAACCTATTGTTTAGATCTATGTCTATTCTTTGTTTATTTATCTATTAGTAGGCCCTATTACGGTCTTCCAGAAGTCTACATTCTATTAATATTTAGGCCTACGGACTCAGTGTAGCATCCTTCCCTCAAAATATAGGCATTTTTTAAAATGAAGATGGTTGGCTTGTTATTTACATGTATTAAGGGACAATAAATATTGACAACACCAAAAGAATCGCATGTTTCCACCTGCAAACAGTAATTGTACAGTCTTATTTGTACAGAGTTTAGACATAGATCAATTAATGGCTCCCAAACTGTGCGCTGCGGTAGCCTGCGCAGTCGCGACATATTATCAACAGATTACTACTAATGCGTTTATATAATTACTACTGGTATTTAGTTTTTTCTTTTCGTTTTTCGATTCAATATGGTAAAATATAAAACTTCTATAATATTTAGCTCAGAGAAGGGCACCATGGTGAAGATTTACTCCAAAAATGAGCCGTAAGAGGTAAAAGTTGAGAATCACAGGGCCAATAACAATAAATTATATTGTTGCTAGTTTTTAGACGCTGTAAAATTACATTGATCTTAAAGCGATGAATAAAAAGGAAGGAAATAAACCTGACTATTTAGCCAAAAAATCAACGCAGACGACATAATACATAAACTGTACGAAAAATAAAATATAAGCAATCAAATATTTTTTTCAATAAGAAACATTTTGTAGGCCTAAACTCTGAATTATTTCATTTCCGGTCCATCAACGGCATAGGTTATAGTCTAAATAAGGCCTTGTGGTAAACGGTGTTGTCATGTTTTTCATGTAGGCTATCCATTTTGTTGTTCTTATATTTTTTTTATTCTGTAGTAGGCCTACAGTTGAATGTTTTTAATATAGTTTAGAATATAATTTAATTTAACTTTTCTGAAAAGTTCTGAAGGGTTCTACAGAAATAATATTTATGCTGAATTTCACAAAATGTTTAAACTACTGCATTCCAACAAAATGTGTGAAACGCATTCCAACAAAATTAATGTGTGAGCCCAGCGGGCACATCACGTCGAATCGTCGGCGAAAAAACGTGGTAACAAGGTGTTTTCGTGGTCGCCACGTTTTTTACCCGTCAATACGACGTGATGTGCCCGCTGGGAAACTGTTATGTTACAATGTTAGCCTACAGTACAGAAAACACATTTTGGGAAGGGGATGTGAGTTTATTATAATAGCAATCATTTTTTTAAAACATCTTTTGTGATACTTTAAAAAAAAACTATAATAGGCCTGCTAAGCTTACTAGCCATATGAAAGTTTTTTCCTAATCGTTAAAAAAAATCAACTTCTAGGCGTTTACCACATAAATTGATGAATTTTTTTTATTGGTAGGCTTATCTATAAATTTAGCTTCTTAAGATACTTCAGAGCCTACCCAAGAGTTAATGACACGTATAAAAACTTTAGCACTCAAGTTTATGGATGGTGTAAATACGCCACGTTGAAGATATGCTAAAATGCTATCAGCAAGACTAGACAGCGCTATAAAAGCGACGCCAATTACCATTGTTTTTTGGTACTATGACTGTAGCCTACGTGATACGTATCTATAGTTTTACGAGAGACACGTAGAGACATAGTCTAGATACAAGACACACACAGACACACAAATATATATACACACACACACACACATATATATATATATATTAATGGCTATATTCCGTGCCCATCCAGTAACTTTCTATTTTAATTTTTCA
The DNA here is from genome assembly GCA_949126835.1 of Anisus vortex. Taxonomy (NCBI): domain Eukaryota; kingdom Metazoa; phylum Mollusca; class Gastropoda; family Planorbidae; genus Anisus; species Anisus vortex. The sequence goes on from OX421497.1 coordinate 5,651,579, forward strand.
TTGAGAAAATCATAGGGAATACGATGGCTCAATAGCTGACTCATAAATAATTGGCCTACTTTTTTTCTTGCATGATAAATGGTATGATAGTGTGCGTGAATGTCTATTGTGTTTGAGTACAAATGGTTCTTTAATATTGTTTTAGGTATGCTGAAAAAACGGAATTTATTTATGTAATCAAGTCAATTTTCCATTCATTTGGATCAATAAAGCAATCTTATCTTATCTTATCTTATTAAAACGGAATTTTACAGTGCAATAAGGAATCGGGAATTCCTAAAAGAAGTCATTCGAGTCATCAAATAGCAGAAATATTAAAGCAAGCGAGTCCATCTTATTATGGTCTTTGATCTGTATAAGACCATATAAACGTTGTATACAGCGGAAACATTTAGGCAAACGTAGGAGCGTAGGCCTATATAGAAGTCATTTAAGACAGCGTTATTGGATGCAGACGGAAAAAATAACATGTAAGCTCTAAAAATAGAGCAAGCGGTCCATTTTAATTATAAGATTAGTCTTTGATAAGACTCAGCTCATCTTGAAAAACAAATGCCAAGAATGTGAAGCAAGCGCAAATGCAAATACAGAAATGCTCAGCAAACAGACTTACTTGTATACTTTTTCTATCGTCCCAGTATTATGCTGTCATCTGACCACGGCAGTCTCTGTAGGAGATAGAGCAAGCTGCAAAGAAAATGCAGTAAGATTTTATTTTTATTTTGTATGTGTGTTTTCTCGTTGTTTACTTAATGTATGTGTAAGATATGTGTAGTGTTTTTTTTCTCTCTGCGGACGGTAGGACTACTGCTGTTTTCTTGTTGTTTATTAAACGTATTTGTAGATAGACCTATAATTTAGTGTTCGTTCTGTCTGCTGACAATAGGACTACCGCAAGAGATGAATTTTTAAAAAAGACAATTGGGACACAAAAAATTAGATACACGTAGGCAGTATTGTGAGTATAGTTGGTAGAGACGAAGAGACTGTGGAAGATCTGCTTATGTGAAAGAGAGATATGGGGGGGGGGACCCTAACAGCGCCCAATATTGTACCAATAGTCTTCCAATATTTAAATCTTTGGGCAAATGTTGGGCCTATGTTTGACCAATATAGTACGGACATTTAGGACATTTTCAGAGCGTGCATCGTTTCATTGTCGACTTACATTTGGCGTGCGAGGATTTGTTGCTTAGTATTCAATGTTGCATTGTGAATTTATATTTACTGCCTAGGGGTGAACCACGCCACTATTCTAAGTTCTGGGTAAAGTCTGTCAATAAACTAGTATATTTTCTTATAATGTTACCACGTAACTTCTTCATTGACAGTAGGTTGACAATGGTTCCCTCATACCATTCCCGTGGTTTTGGCCTTGTTCCTAACATCTACTTGTTCAAAGTCGGTTACACAATCGACTTAACAAAAGAACAGCCAATGTCGTTGCCGCCTCTCTCATACAGAGTCAAAGTTTGATTTCTATGACGGTTGTTTGCCGGGGTCTGCCTCAATACGCAGCTTCCGATACTCATGAGGACACAGTTCTCTGCAGAACCCATTGTATCGCTGAAGAAGAACATCAGTCCTGTACTCCACGGGCTCCTTATGATTATACGGATCTATCATAAGCATTCACTCGCTTACGTGCAGCTGCATAGATGGCAATACACCTTCTTCGAAAGATCAATACTAATACCGTACAAAGCATTAAATGTCCTCAAAGAGTCGGCACTCCTCATCCTAGTCAATACTCTAGAGTTCTTCTGCTTTGGTGGCCAAACTCCATCTGGAGCCCCTACAACACCGCAGAGCGATAAACAAGATCACCACTATTTACAAGATCGTGAACCGCCTCGTGGAAATGTCCACTCAGCCAGGCTGAATCCAATAGGTGTCCCGCTCTACCCGAGGCCATCAGCTCAAGCTGCATATCCCACACGCCCGCATCGACGTCTACAAATATTCGTTTTTTTTCCATCAGCCATTAGGCCGTGGAACACCCTGGACCAGGCCTCCATCCCTGCCCTTACTGTGCCGGCTTTCAAATCGTCACTGAAGGGCTGGACTTAAAACCTAATGTGACACTCTGTCAACTGTTTATAATTGTTGTTTGTGATGTGTTTTTTTATTTTATGTGTAGTTAAATTGTGGACTCTTTCCTCGGTCCTAACGGGGTCTCCACAGTAATATCAAGAAGAAGTGGCCGGGATTGGGAGGCGAGGTGTGTCAACCAAGTACTAGAGAATGTGGAAAAAAATAACAACAACGTCGACTTACAAAATCAAAATGCTCACATAATGACACATGGATAGATCTTTATAAATAGATTTAAAGACAGACAATAATTGTATATTGTTATAGATGTAAATACGAAAAGATTGATCAATATATTATGATACTATCTCTGGATAGAGATGGATAGGAGGATAGAGAGATAGAGCAATATATTGAATTGGAGATATAGATCGATTGAGGTAGATAAGTAGGTAGATCGAAGAGCAGATATGCACATGACTAAATACTAGATAGGTTAATAAGATATACACATGAGGAGATAATATAAAGATTAGATAGCGAATTAGACAGACATATACATAATAAGATTGATAGATAGATTCGTACCTCATTGCCGAGGATAACCACCCACGTATCGTGTGGTTTCTATGGTGTTCTATTATTCTTATATGTGTCCCAATTGGTCTTTTTCAAGATATCACACTCAAAGAATGTGGTTTCCGGATTGGACCGTACTATGCAGGTTGTCTTTTCTTTAGATTTTCGTTTTGAACTTTATAGTTCAGCCCTGGACTTTCTGGTGCTTTCAGAGCCTTTAAAAGCTAATGTAGCGACCCAGGGCAAAAGTTTCAGCGCTGTCCCCTTGCACACTGTACCTGCTTGTTTAGTGCTATATTTGCTATATTTAGACTACATTTGCTGCCCCCTGGGAGTGTCGCCCCCGGGCATATGCCCCTTCTACTACCCCCCTCCCTTTGTGAGGGCACTGGGTCCTTTCTGCCAACTGTGCGCCAGTCGGGATAGCATTTCGCCACTCGGCTTGAATGCTAGATATACCAGCCCTGGGTAGCCCTTCTGTGCCTGGGCCCTTATCTTGCCATCGGATTTTTTTAGTAATTCATAGCTAAATAGATATAGACAGACAGATCGACTGATATACAGGTAGGTTAGGTAGGAAGGCGGGTAGGTAGGTAGGTAAGTAGATAGGTGTATGTGTAGGTATGTAGATAAAGGAGTAGAAAGACGGGAAGAGATGGATAAAAATTGATATATTATTATATTCTATATACTTTCAAATAGTAAGAAACTATATGCAGAGATAAAATAGATAGATATAAATATTTCTAATCATTTGTTCATTGACTTACACACATTCTATTCAATCAGATTCGATCAGAAACGAGAGTCAACACAACCGACAGGCTCAATGCCGTTAGAACTGCAATGTCTCAGATACAAATAGACTCAAAGCATCTGTCAGCCTTTATCGTTGAATCAAGTGACGCCCATTATGTAAATACACTTGTTGCGTGCAGTTATAATTTTATATAGTGTGTAATGAAGCTGTCAATTTATATAGGCCTATTATATACAAAGTTGTAAGTTAATAGATTATGATAAAATATAATTTCACAGTTTATGCTAAAATGCTATAATTTCATAGTTTATGCTAAAATGTCATAATTTGATAGTTAAAGATAAAATGCTATGATTTCATAGGGTTATGATAAAATGTTATAGTTTTATGTTTTGTGTACAATAAGGTTGTAATATCAGATTTTTCATCCACTTGTGTTAGTAGACAGTTTGTGCACATATTTTGTTTGTAGCTTCAGTGGCTTAGCCAGGTTTTGACGCTAGGGGGAGTGAACTTTTAGGAAAATGGCCCCACTTTTAGCAATTTTTCCAGATTAATAGTAGAACTAAGAATTCGTACGTATCAAGTGTTATAAGAATATCCTGCGCCTCATGATACACACACTGTATAATAGTGCACTATTTTTTTTTAACCATACACGATTTTTACTAGCAACTATTAGTGATGGGAATTTCTGCAAAATTGTTTGCATCTACTGCTCATTTTCGGGATGAACATCTAGTGTCGAAAAGTATTTATAGAATCAATAAGAATGCTTCTATAGGACTGAATTCTTCTTCGTTTTAATTTTGATAAAACGTTTTAACGATTTTTTCTATAGAGTTCCTTTGCTTTTGGCCTTTGTCTAGCTACGGATTTAAATTAACTAATTAAAACAAGTAGGTATAATAGAGCAGGTTGACTTTTAGGCTGTTGGCACTCTGAATGACTTAGAAATTCTAGCTTGGCACACCATTAGCAAAAGATTGACGATCCCTGCACTAGAGTGTGACCTTCACTTCGTATCAAATTCAATTAAACTAAAATTAACTAGATTTAACAAGGTTCATTAATCATATTGGAACAAATTAAATTGTTGAAATGCAATTTAAATGTAAAAAATATTAGAAACAGTATAAATTATGCTTCATGGCTTGTTAAAATTATAAAATAATTTTTCCGAAAAGGCCCATTTTTTTTTTTCGAAAATGGTCGTAGGGGGAGCGGCCGCTCCCCCTCTCCCCCTGCTCCCACCAACCTGGCTACGCTACTGGGTAGCTTACTTATTTCAGTAGGGCCTACACAAAAAGTTAAGACATAGGGAGAATATGGATACTTACTTACTTACTTACGCCTACTACCCCTCTCGGGGCATAGGCCACCAACAAGGGCTCTCCAGCCATCCCGGTCCCGAGCGAGTCTTTCCAATTGTCCCCAAGAATGACCTGATCTCTCGACGTCAAGAGAGAATGTGGACAACTGGGCCAATAAATTTCACATAAAAAGCTGATATTTTACTAAAACTAAAGAAGATAACACTAAACTGGTGGTCTCAGAAGAAAAAATGCTTATTCAGTTTTTTTTTTAAACTTCTTGTTTGCAAGGCATTCGTAGTAATAGAAAACAAGTAAGATTAATGTTTTAGTGAGGTGTAATAAAGTGGGGATATGTGGTCCACAGATGGGGAGAACTGGACCTTCGGGCCCACTACTGTACCCAAGGGCCTAAAAGACTGGCGTAGTGTGTAAACCGCCGATACATTCCCATTAAGAATACACCGGAAGGCGAACGCATGGGGGACAGCCCCCACAGCGGGTCCGAGATTCATTGCACTGCCGAGAGGCCACCGGGTCTCGGTGGGGAGGTAGCAATGGGCGCTACAACCCCGTCTCAAAAACTACCCAGTGCCCGGAAGCCTGTGCCCATAGTATAGGATTTGTGCTACCGGGTGACAGTGCAGGAATACGAGCGAGCCACCACGATAATGATCCTTAGGGGAACCGCAGTGAACAGTCGCTGGCCTGCGGAATCCTTCCCTGTTACACGGCACGCCACGCCTTCGGCGTGACGTGGGGTGGCTGGAGCTCGGACAGAGTTATGCTCAAACCTAAGCGTTACGCCCTGGACATAAGAGCTTCGGGTTTTTAGTAGACGTTTTAATTCGGACAGTCGGGCGAGGTTGGGAGAAACGTTTAGAGGTTAAGAAATGGTTAGGATTACAACTAGTAACTGCGAGTTCTGTGTACTCTTTTATCGATATTTAATTTTTTTTTTAATAGGCTGTACATGTAGGCCCTATAACTATATCCCTAACAGCTGTGTACATTAAATAAATTATGTCCATAAAAACTGAGCCACTTACAGCACATCTATACGACAACAAATGCATTTAAGTACTCTTTTTTTTACCGAGTGGCATTCAGGCATGGAATGGGTTACCTGACCAATCCAGGAAAAACAGCAATTTAACATCACTTAAAACATAGGTTCTCAACCTTTTTAGGATCACCGCCCCCTTTTAAAATTTTGTTCCGTTCACCGCCCCCCCCCCCCTCCAACTTTCTTTATCGCCCACTCCCCCCCCCCCTTTCCGCCCATCTGGACCATAGTTTCCGCAATTTTTTTTAGGCAGACTAGACTTTTTGTGTGATTAATTATCTTTAAAAAAACTGAAAACAAAACATATTGTAAGAATTAATAGATAAAAAAATTGCCTAGACAAAAGGTTTAAATAAATCAATATTAATGTGAATCGTTTGCCTGGTGTGTTGCTAGCAATTTGTCTATGTTTGTTTCAATTTTAGTTGCAAAAGCCATAGGTCTATTAATCAGTAATATTTGTTATATTACAAAACAGAACTTGTTCGGCATCACTATTGAATCAAATGTGGAAACATTTTTAAAAAAAAATAATTAAAGGGAGATAATTAGCCCTTTTTATTTGAGCTAATAATTTTGTTAGTTTTTTCTTTTATAAAAAAAAATGGCTCACCGTTTATAACTTTGAAGTTATAAAACTGTAAAAACTATTTAAAAATTATATAATATTATATGACTAAAGAATTTATATGTATAATTTCAAGCATTACAATAACTACCCAGTTTATATGATTACTACTTATCTATACCGCTTAACAACGGTAATTTTCCTTCGGTACATCTGAAACACATTAAAGACATCTCGGTTAAATTGAGATAAAAATATCAATAATATTAGCAGATGTTAGGGCGACAGTCCGGTGAACAAACCACATGACCAGCTGGCCGCACACTATATTTGCCAAATACAGACCCCTACTTCATCGAAAAGTCACTGCGATTCCTATTTCTTATTAATATAATAATATGTAGGTATACTGTTGGGGGATATCAGATATTTAGCAGCACTTGCGTTTACATCACATTTCATCCAAAGACTAATCGATTCAAATAGCTGAGGTGTTAAAATATATCAGTTTAGTTTGTACCGCTCACTTGCTCTTCACCGCCCCCCAATCGCCCCCGGGAATGTCAGCGCCCCCTTAAAGCTTCTCACCGTCCCCCGGGGGGCGATATCGCCCCCGTTGAAAACCTATGATTTAAAACATTAATAAAGATGCAAGACTAGACTCGGACCACGGATGAGCGTAGGACGTAATAATCATATTTAATAGAAGGAGCGTCTGTAATATATAAGATAAGATACTTGACTATTTTTCGCCTAATTCTACAGAGTGAATATCCAACAAGACACGATAAAAGAAGAGAATTTATTTCTGGGTTTGAAGGTTCTGCAGGTAAGGATATAACATTTTCTCATTGACATTGATCTATTTGCTATAAATTATATAAGACATATATTTGTAGGCCTACTTCAAGGAGCTAATATTGCAAATGTTTGTTAAATTCCTTACAAGGCTAATTAATTTTTTGATCAATTAAATTTATTGTTTAAAAAAAGAAAGAAGTAGCCCCATGCTAAGCAAACAAGACAGTATGAACCCAAGACAATCACGCTGTCGGGACATAACGCAATATAACTGATCCATATATTATCACTGATCTATACATTATCACATTCACATATAATATCAGTGATATTATCACATTCACTCACTGCATTCACATCTATCACTGATCTAAATATTATCACAGATCTTTATATTATCACTGCTCTATATATTATAGCTCATTGATAGCAGTCAGTGATCATAATTTTGAGAAACAGGACCTTGACGCCTGGAGAGCTCTTATTTGATGTTGTTGTGTGTTTATTGGCGATATACCATAATGTCACAGGCAGAGCGCGCTTACTTTTTAAATTGGTGTTTGCATTTTTTTTAAATCTTAATGGTTATACTGTAGGCTTATTCCCTATACCGGTATGTTTTGTGTAAATGGTTACTAAGGTTTAATTTTTGTTACAGAACTGACGTAATGAAATTTTAGTTTTTATCTGTGAATGAGAATGTGTAGAGTGTAGTCTGTAGTGTAGAGTGTAGACGTAGGGCGTAGGCTAACTAACTTGATCACTTGTTTTGTTTAATAATTTTTAGGCCTGATAGGTAAAAGTTTAGTAAAAGGTGTGCCTACTTTATTTTTGTAGGCCTATCTTTAACTTTGACTCTATAAGACCTATATTAAGATATTTAAATTTATACAAATTAAAATTCACATTACCTGAATTACACCAAGAAGACGAGTCACGGCTTCGTTCATTGCAGTAATGCAGTTTTTTTTTTAAAACTCAGGAACTGCAGTGATCACAGCAACACAAGCAGCACTATGGACAGATGGCAGATACTTTATTGAGGCAGAGGAAACTCTAGACTGCAACTGGATACTCATGAAATTAGGTCTGCATTTATGATTGTGTGATTTATTTGTTGAAGCTTTAACTCTATGCTCATTTTCTCTTTATAAGATTTATTTCGATGTTAGGGCCAGCGGTTAGTTCACCGGACTGTCAACCGGCACGTCGCGGGTTCTATCCCTGGCTCTGACCGATCCCTGCCACCCTGTAGGAGTTTTGGGCCCAGTGGGCGTAATAATCTTCTATCTAGAAAGAACGTCTGTAAAAGTGATAAAACTTATATATATATCATGTATGGATATAAACAGCAGATATTACTATTAGTAATATTATTATTAGCAGATTATTACTGATATAACTTATATATACATCATGTATGGATATAAACAGCAGACCGGTGGATATTTATTTAAGAAATATGAGATGGCTTTTCATTTGTATTGGCCCCTAATAATAATATAACAGTTTACACCATAGTTAAAGATCATTATTGCTGTCAACAGCATCAAGATTGCTAATATATTGGCATATATCATATATTTATATTCTATCTAGTGCTGTGGCTGTTGTTTAAATCTCATAGGTTAACTAAAATGTCCTCATTTAGACATAGGGCCTTGACAATGCTTATCCACTCCTTTCGTTCTTGAGACAGTCTCTTCATCTCTTGTCACTACATTCCGGCTTCTTTCAGTTCTTTACCCAGCGTTCTCCTCCAGGTGGTTTTTGGCAGGCCTCTCTTCCTGTTTTCCCTGTGGATTCCACTCTAGCGCTTGGCCGGACATGTTGCCCGGTTTTCTTCTGAAGTTTTAATCCTAATTTTTTAAAAATGTATCTTGATGTACGAATGTACTGATTCAGAAAGTAATAATTTATTTCCATTATTTGCCCC